>JANSVB020000458.1:1734781-1742281 GCA_025504935.2 Erythroxylum haughtii
CAAGAACTTTCATTTATTTTGTTCTTTACTCATGACTAATCACCAAAATTTCTTATTCAATAGGTCTAATCTTTCACGAAAAGTTCGGGGTCCAACACTTCTAGCGCTCGCTCATACCGCGAGCATCTCGCGGTATCTTAGTGGACAAGGGACTTACAAACAGGGTAGTAGGCATCACAAGGGTCAATGATAGGATAATGGTGGCAAAATTTGTTCTAAGCAGTGTGGTTATCAATATAGTATGTGCTTATGCACCTCAAGTTGGCACAGACGGACAACAAAAATGAACATTCTGGTAGAAGCTGGAGGGGGTGCTTCTTCAAGTCTTTAATACTGAGCAGATCATCATAGGAGGGGATTTTAATGGACATATAGGGGTGAATTTAGATGGCTATACAGGAACTCATAGAGGCTTCGGATACGACACTAGAAATGATAGTGGGGTTGATTTATTATATCTGGCCATAGCATATGAGTTCGTTATAGTAAATTCCTTTTTTAAGAAAAACATAGCGCACTTGGTGACATTTCAGAATAGCACCCCCAAGACACAAATTGATTATTTCCTTGTCAAGACAAACGTCAGATTATGGTGCAAGCATTTCAAAGTGCTTCCGGCCGCATGTCTTTCAACCCCACATAAATTGTTAGTTTTGGATCTAGGAATTAATAGATGGAGGACACAACTTTTTACCAAGCCATTCTGCAGAATCAAATGGGGGAGACTCAAAGGGGACATGGTGTAACTTTTTAGGACTCAAGGTAGGAATAATACAACATGGGTTATGAGTGGAGATGCAAATCGAATGTGGCAGGAGGTAGCCCCCATAGTGAGAGAGACCGCCACTAAACTCCTAGGGGTATCTAAAAGACAAGAGGAGGATGGAATCCTAGTGGTGATCAGACAAGCCCAGGGGATGGTGAGGGCGAAAAAGAGAGCTTTTAAAGATCTATTGGCAAGTGCAATAGAGGAGGAGTAGATTACTAATAGAGTAAGGTATAAACTGGCAAAACAGAAGGCAAAGAGGACTATCTCAATGGCTAAAGGAGACGCTTACGAGCATATGTACAAGGATTTGGATACGGTCAAAGGAGCACAAAGAATTTTCAAGAGCAAAAGCGAAGGCAAGAAAAACGGCAGATTTTAACCAAGTCTGCAATATACGTGATGAAGCAGGACAGATACTCACAAATGCCTAAGCCATCAAGCAAAGGTGGAAGAGATACTTTTATGGCCTATATAACAAAGACATATTGGTCAACATAAAGTTAGAAGAACCTTCTGTGTCGAGACAATGTCTAAACAAGTACTTCTGGGGGAGGATCACAAAGCGAGAAATTACAAAGGTTTTGAGGGAGATGGGGAGCAGAAGGGTCGTAGGATCGGATGACATCCCTATAGAGGTATGGAAGTAACAAGGAGTTGTCAGTATTGATTGGTTAGTTCAGCTATTTAATGTGATCCTCGAGTCAGCCAAGATGCCAAATAAATGGAGGTTGAGTAGGTTGATCCCCTTGTACAAGGCCAAAGGAGACATTCAACAATGCCAAAACTATCAAGGCATCAAATTACTGAGTCATACCATAAAGTTGTGGGAGAACATAATTGAAAAGAAAATCCAGAGAGCTGCTTCTATATCGGACAACCAATTCAGATTTATGCCTGGTAGGTCCATGACAGAAGCAATACATCTACTTTGGAGACTAGTGGAATTCTACAAGGAATGAAAATGGGATTTGCATATAGTTTTTGTAGATTTGGAGAAGGTGTATTACAGGGTCCCTAGAGAACTCCTATGGTGGTGTTTGGAGGCAAAGAGCATTCCTACGACATATATCAGAGTGATTAGGGATATGTATGAAGGAGCATTGACTAGCGTAAGAATGATAGGAGGCAACAAGGAAGCATTCTCTATTAGTGTTGGACTACATCAAGGCTCGACTTTAAGCCCTTTTTGTTCACATTAGTTTTAGATGAACTTACCAAACATATTCAAGGAGAGGTACCTTAGTACATGTTATTTGCTGACGATATTGTCCTGGTGGATGAGATCAAAGAGGGGATCAATGTCAAGTTAGAATGTTGGAAATAAACGTTAGAGTTGAAAGGTTTTAGAATAAACAAGTCTAAGATGGAGTATCTAGAATGAAACTTTTTGGGTAGCCAAATGGCACAAGAGGCGACAATAGCAATTGGCACTGACATCATACCATAGAAGTCGAGTTTTAAATACCTCAGATCTATCATTCAGAGAGATGGTAATATCGATGAAGATATATTGCATCGTATTAGATCAAATGGCAGAGTGCATTAGGTATTTTGTGCGATAAAAATGTCCCTGTAAAACTCAAATGGAAGTTCTATAAGATGGTGATTTGGCCAACCATGTTATATAGGGCAGAGTGTTGGCCTATTAAACGTAGACATACACGACAATTGTTAGTAGTAAAAATGCTTATGCTTAGGTAGATGTGTGACATTACCATAAGAGATAGGATATAGAATCGGATAGTGAGAGCCAAACTACAGGTGGCTAGTATTGCAAACAAGTTGAAAGAGAAAGGACTTAGGTGGTTTGGGCATGTGTGCAGGATGCCCTCTGATGCTCCGGTACGACACCATGAGATAATAAACCTTAATGGCTACAAAAGGAGGAAAGAAGGGCCTTATAACACCTGGAGGGAAGTGATCAAGAAAGATACGTCAGAGTTGGCTCTCACTGAGGCAGTTGCTAGAATTAGGAAAGTCTGGTGTGATAGGATAAGCGTAAACAAAAACGATAACCTTTAGAGTCCTCGCGCCTCATACTTATCACATAGGAAGTCCAACCCAAATGGTGTTTATGCCCCCTAACGCAACTAACGATAGAAAGAGTCGATCTTTACAGGGTGTAAGGTACTAGTAGATATGATAAACCATCATGTATGTCCTTATGTACTATCTTGTAATTCTATTTAATTAAATTTTCTGTGTGTTTAACCTGCCTCACTATTATCCTGTCGCGTCTACATTATGGGTCTACTAGAAATAGCCCCTCTATTATGTAGGGGTAAGGCTGTGTATCATCAGACTTCCCCAGACCTTGCCTTACTATGGGACTTCAGACTTAGTGTGATGATGATGATGATAATGAGACAATGTGTGAGTGCAATAAGGTGTAAAAGAAAATGAAGTATATTTGAGTTCATCCATTATCAAAAAAGAAATAGATTGTAACACAAGACATTAAATGATTTGGTAAAGGTATGCTATTATCTTTATTAAGTTGAAAATAATTTATCATAACTTTGTAATAATGTAATCTTATTTGTTTAGTAGGACTCTTAATAGAACAAGTAGTTCTATAAAAATTTGCATTAATCATATCCATCTTTTAACAGATTAAGTTTCTAAGGAACCAAGTTTTATAGATGAGAATGACTTAGAAGATAATCTTAAATAAGAAATTATTGATATGTTAGTTGGTGCAATAAGCTTAAATGATAGTGATAATGAGACTTCCTTTATGATGAAAATTAGAGTCAGCATTACTTGGGTAGATATGTCACAGAATGAAGTTTTTTTTTTAATTTCACTTATATTTAATTAAATGTTAACTTTTATATATGGAATATAATTATAAAATTTTTAACCATAGGTGTTTTTGTTTCAAGTTTCACTTTCGTTTTATTGTGTTTCTAGACACGGACTCTTGTTGTTTTGTTTACGAACCTCTGTTGTTTTTAATATATACATAATTAATTATAACATTTAAGTACTTTGTATTATTCTTAATTTTATATATGTATGAAAATTAAACAATCTTAATTTTTTTATATTGATTGTGGTTATTGAGATTTAAATTTTGTTAAGTGTTTATTATATATACATATTATCTTTGTCAAAACTTTTAGTTTATTTGTTAGTCATTCAATTATTATTTTTATTATATTTGTGAGGGAAGACTAGTCTGGCAACTTTATAACTTTAAAAAGTGAAATTCCTGAATTTCTGTTTTTCTCTCCTTTTGTATTTGAATAATTACTTATTTAAACAATCATAGTTCTGAACAAAGGTGGAGAGCTTGAGTAACCAGAAAGATTATAATTACGAACAAGCATTTTCCACCAGAAAGGTAATCAAGTAAAAAATGAAAACTTTTGACGTGTTATTTTGTTGTATATGGACCATTTTGCAGTTGTTAAGAATAGTATATTGTTGTATTAGTATTACCCATCATTTTGAGAAAAGTATACAGTATAAGCCAACTTTTGGGCTCGGATTATTCTTGATATTGTTGAGTTAATATTGTGATTGACTCTACAGACACAGAAATGATTGATGTTGCAACTTTGAGATACTGCAGGCAAATTGATGTTGTCAACCAAAAGCAGAAATTAAACTTGTAACTTCATCATCTCAACCCACATCCAAGAGTGATACTATTAGATTAAATATCCAAGAAGAGCTACAAAACACAATCCACAGCATATAGAGGTGAAGTAATTAATTAGCAATTGAAAAAAATTGCTTTAATGAATGCTAAATATTAATATTTAAGGAATAAACAGAGGCACAAAATCATATGATTTAAAATAAAAACTAGCCACGTATTTTTACAATTTATAGATAATAAGAAAGCAAGGCAATACGGCACGAGAATCAAATACTAGCAACTCGCCGCTATCTCCACTCACTGAGTCAAATCCCATTTTACCGTCATACAACGAGTCGAAATCCTTTTGCTTCGACACCCGACCCCCAATCACCCGACAAACCAACATAGCCCTCCTCCCTCTCCCCCCGCCGGCACTCTCGTGCGCTCCGCCGCTTCCGGAAAACGTAGAAATCGCAGACCCCTTCCGGCCAGGGAACACCCACGCGCCGCCTACTGTGTCCTGAGGTCCTCCGCCTGCGGGCCCCAGGCAGTGGAACCGCATCATCTCGTTTCCATCCGCCACGCACCTCGCGTTCTCCTCCCATGTGGAGCCACCGGACAATCCGGCCCGAGATTTAACACTCTCGCGATACTCCTCGAATCGGCTCACGGTTCTCGACCCGTTTTGAACTTTGAAAATCATCTCGATCCGACCCGGGAAGGACTTGTTGCTCCAACTGGTGTGGAATATTATATCCACCACGTTGCGAGAAGGGTGGCCATCGGGAAGCTCATTGAGCGCAGGAAAGAGCGGGTCGGAGCTGCGAGTGGACTGTGTACGAGGTTGTGGGGATGGATTAATAGGGTCGGCTACGGGTCTTGGGAAATGGGAGGGGCGTTTTGAAGGTTTTTGCTTGGTGGTTGTTTCAATTACGTCTTTGATGCTTTGAGCAGTTTTTCTGCAGCTTGAAATTGGTATCAAATGTCTTGGTGTTGGGTGGAAAACGTCTTCAAAGGCTCTTGATTTGCATTGCAGAGACTTCACCCAGCCGCTCGCCATTAATCGGATCTTCTAAAAAGCACTCTATCTTCAGAGAGTTTCTATCTCTTCACTGTTTTAGTCTGATGCTTCATTCTCTCTCTCTCTCTTACACAAAAACACACTACACATTCTCTCTCACTCTCTCTTACGTTTCTCTCTTTTATGGTTATTTTGTTTGTCTTTTCGTAGACTGGAATGGAAGGGACAAGGCGCGATAATAAATGAAGACTGTACTCCATTTGACGCTTATGCCCTCCTTTGGTAGCTGATTTTACTTCCTGCCCACGTCACTGGAAAATGGAAAACCAACATAAGAAGCACGTTCTGGATGAAGTTGTTTGGAGGCCGTATTCTGATTCGATCCAACAATTTCTTCGTCTCTTGCTATTATATTTTATCATGTGAAACAAATTTGGGGTGTGATACGGTCTTGTTTTAACGAGAATCCGAGGATATTTTAGTCCATTTACTTTTTTAGCCTCGAAGGGTCAGAAAAGCCATGGATTTTGGCAGTTTTAGTAAACATCAAGAGCATCCGGATCCCAAACCCATGGCCATGGCCATCGAGTTCAGATCTTCTGCTAAATTTTATTCGGTACAACAGGTGGCTGTTCTTCTTTTCGTATGTCACCTTTGTTCCTCTTCATCCATTCATCTATTACAGAAAATCTCCGCTATGGTCATGATCTTTAACTAACCTCCATTGTCATCTTTTTAAAGCAAATACTGTGACAGTTATTAAAAGAGGTTTCCATTTTTTGTCGAGTAAAAAGGATACTTTCATTCCACCGGCGTCATATTTACTCGTTGGACTGATTAATATTTCCTTGATCCACCTTTTTTCTTGCTTGATTATTTTAATTACAAGCTCCTAAAAATTGACATATAATCCTTTTGAGAAATATATTATGTACAAAAATGAAGTTGCTTATTAGTTTTGAAAATTGGAAGAGATAAGAGAAGGTAAAACAAAGTAGCTAGGTTTAATAATTCCTAATGGGAAACTGCTAGTGCTGCAGCGTTCTTTAAAACAAATGAGTTGACTGAAGAAGAGGTTCTTAATGTTGTTAATCAAGTAGGTTAGAATCGGGTGCGGTCAGGTCATTTTCCATTAATGACTAGCTCTGCCACCTGGTTTGAATACTGCCTTCGTTGCTCTTCCAAATCAATGAAACATTAACTTCCACAGTATTTTCTTGGTGAGGCTGAAACTTCATGGCAACAGGAAGACCTATGCACGCCCCGTCTCTATTTCTATTTTTAAGGTCTAGCATAGCCTACCTAGTTCAACTAAAAGAGAGAAAAAGAAACAAACAAACCACTACATCAAAGTTTTCTTCAGGTAAAAGGGATCGTTGCTTCATGTTTACTATAAAAAGCATTCCTGAAACAACTCTTACATAGATAAAAAGATCAACACTTCCTGTCCCAAAAAGCAGTTCAAGGACATCCGGGAATGACCGTTTTTGACCAAAGATTGGTCAAGCGGAATCTAAACCCTCTATAATCTGAATCTGCATGTGTTAGGTTTGGAAGGTACGAATGCTTTTAGGGTTAGTTCTGTCAATGTACAGGGCCAGAATTTTTCTATTATATCTTAAATTCCTCGGCGATATGCAGGGTGGGGGGAATGGAATCTTTCATGGGAGTTTGAAGTGGCACAGAAAAGGTGGGAATAGAAGAATAGAAAGAGAGTGGAAACTTAAAACGACAATTTGTCTTCCATTTCTTCACTGTTTTTTGGTATTCCTAATGTTTAAAATTCAGGTTTCTTTTGAGCATATATTATTTACAGGTAGCAGGTCGTTATATATTCAACAAAGTTTGGTGGTCATCTGCAATGATATTGGGAGCCGACAACATTAATTGGTTTGTGTAAACCCAACACACCCCAATTTGATCATATTATATATTTCATAAATCAAAATAACACCTTCATTGTGAGATTAGCACATGGGGAAGGGTTTTAGCATGAGAATGGTTGTTCTCTCATCTATGGACTGCACTGTGCACAGGAGACCTGGCAACTGGGCTACACTTTGCCTGCCTTGTTTCACCAACAACATTTCCTTTACTTTTCACCACTTTTCTTCAAATGGC
>JANSVB020000458.1:1744781-1747395 GCA_025504935.2 Erythroxylum haughtii
GCTCCAGCTTATTCATGCGGACCTTTGCGGACCAATCTCTCCCACCTCTAATAGCAACAAGAGGTACATTATATGCTTTATTGATGACTTTACTAGAAAGGCATGGACTTATTTTTTGGTAGAAAAATCCGAAGCATTGAACATGTTCAAACGATTTAAGAGTTATGTTGAGAAAGAAGTAGGTGGACATATAAAATGTTTGAGAACAGACCGAGGAGGAGAATTCACTTCATTGGAATTCAATGAGTTTTGCACAGAGCATGGCATCAAGAGGCAATTGACTGCAGCATATACTCCACAGCAGAACGGAGTAGCTGAGAGGAAAAATCGAACAATAATGAACATGGTTCGATGCATGCTGTATGAGAAAAGGATTCCCAAGACTTTTTGGCCTGAGGCAGTAAACTGGACAACATATGTTCTAAATCGGAGTCCCACATTAGCAGTAAAGAACCAAACACCTGAGGAAGCTTGGAGTGGAAGCAAACCCTCAGTTGAGCATTTCAGAGTTTTCGGATGTGTGGCGCATGTTCATATTCCTGATGTAAAAAGGACAAAACTAGATGCAAAGAGCTTCACCTGTGTGTTATTGGGAGTAAGTGACGAATCTAAGGCGTATAGACTCTATGATCCAGCTGCAAAGAAGGTTGTAATCAGCAGAGATGTAGTATTTGAGGAAGACAAGTCTTGGAATTGGGATAGGAGTTATGAAGAACATGTATTGGCTGATCTGGAATGGGATGATGAAGAAGATAATGATGCAGTAAATGCAGAGAATAATGGAGCTGTAAGTGAGGAAGAAGAAGTCACTGACGAACCAATGGGTGCGAATGGAAGAGAATCGACCATCTCTGATGAAAGAAGAGCTAGACAACCCCCGAGATGGATGAGAGATTATGTTAGTGGGGAAGGACTTTCAGAGGAAGAAGGTATAAATATTAACTTGGCTTTCTTTGCTTCGGCAGATCCAGTGTTTTTTGAAGAAGCAGTGAAGCATGACAACTGGAGGTTAGCTATGGACATGGAGATAAAGGCTATAGAGAAAAACAACACATGGGAACTCACTGATCTTCCGACATGCGCAAAGAAGATTGGAGTAAAGTGGGTCTATAAGACCAAACTCAAGGAGAATGGAGAAGTGGACAAGTTCAAAGCTCGTTTGGTGGCTAAGGGATATGTACAACAACAAGGAATAGATTACACAGAAGTGTTTGCACCGGTTGCAAGAATGGATACCGTAAGAATGATTGTGGCTCTAGCAGCTCAGAAAGGATGGACTCTCTATCAACTTGATGTCAAATCCGCCTTCTTGCATGGGGAACTTAATGAAGAAGTATATGTGGAGCAGCCTAAGGGTTATGAGCTGAAGAACAGTCCTCAGAAGGTATACAGATTGAAGAAAGCCCTCTATGGACTAAAACAAGCTCCACGAGCTTGGTTTAGTCGTATTGAAGCACACTTTTTAAGTGAAGGTTTTGAGAAGTGTTATAGTGAGCATACTTTGTTCATTAAAACGAATAAGGGAGGTAAGATTCTCATTGTCAGTTTATATGTAGATGATTTAATATTTACTGGCAATGATGAATTGATGTTTGCTGAGTTTAAAAAATCCATGTTAAGGGAGTTTGATATGACTGATTTGGGAAGAATGAGGTTTTTTCTTGGCATAGAAGTATTGCAGAAATCGGATGGAATTTATATTTGCCAAAAAAAATATGCTTTGGAGGTATTGAAAAGGTTTCAAATGGAAAACAGCAACTCAGTTCATAACCCCATTGTTCCAGGTTGTAAACTTGTTAAAGATGAAAATGGAGTTAGTGTTGATGAAACGTTGTTTAAACAGATGGTGGGATGTCTTATGTACTTAACAGCTACAAGGCCAGACTTGATGTTTGCAGTAAGCTTGATTAGCAGATATATGGCTAAACCAACTGAGATGCATTTGCTGGCAGCCAAGAGAATACTAAGGTATTTGAAAGGAACTGTTGGACTTGGTGTCTTTTACAAGAAGGGAGGACATGAAGGTCTGATTGGTTATACAGATAGTGACTATGCAGGAGATCTAGAAGACAGGAAAAGCACATCCGGCTATGTCTTCATGCTAGGATCTGGAGCTGTTGCCTGGTCCTCAAAAAAACAACCTATAGTCACACTTTCAACCACTGAAGCAGAGTTTGTGGCTGCAGCTGCTTGTGCTAGTCAAGCTGTTTGGATGAAGAGAATACTTGAGAAACTGAGTATGGAGAAAAGCAAGCGTACTACAATCCTTTGTGATAACAGTTCCACAATTAAGTTATCAAAAAATCCAGTGTTACATGGTCGAAGCAAGCACATTGATGTGCGCTTTCATTTCCTTCGTGATCTCACACGGGAAGGAGCTGTTGAACTGACTCATTGTGGAACACAAGATCAGCTGGCAGATGTGATGACAAAGCCCCTTACATTGGATACTTTTCAGAGATCTCGGAGTCAGTTGGGAATTTGTCAAGTTCCTGAGTTAAACTAGTTACAATTGAGAACTAGTTTAAGGGAGGGAATGAAGAGAAAGTTTAGGTTTCTATTAAGAATTTAGATAAGCTTTTGTATTCAGTTTGAATAAGTCCTAGTTTGTCCT
>JANSVB020000458.1:1764666-1775445 GCA_025504935.2 Erythroxylum haughtii
GAATCATGGTCGAAATTCCCCCAAAAACCCCATAAAAATCGAAGCACCAAGTTTCCTTTCATCTTCTTGTACATCCATTTTTTTCCAGTGTTGCTTTCTCAAATCAGACATGATTCATGAAAGGACGCAATAATTATGTATGTTATTCATTATTCTTCACGTCAAAGCTTGATTTGCCCTTCACATGAGAACATTTTCTACTCAATAATAGGGATGTGTGCCTAACTTCCCATGCGTCGTTCACGCTGTGACTGGCTTTAACAATAATCTTCAATAGTGGGTCACACAAACTCTCATCAGCCTTTGCTTTCTCAAGGATGTGCATTAATTCCACAAGTAAATTTCCTCCCGGTTTTGCTTGCTATGCCAACTTTCAAACCAAAGTATACTACGAGTGTTTATCTTTTATACGATTTCCCACCAAATGATAATGCTTTGATCCGTATTTATCAATTGTCTAATGCTTTGATCCATATTTATCAATTGTCTAGATTTGTATAAGCATAGCAAAAATGTTCCAAAAATCAACGAATAGAGGACAAGTTCATTTAAGAAGTTAGTTTTTCAGCATCCAATTCAAGTTATTCTATTTAAACACTTTTTTCTTAATATTGATTGTTAAACAATTTGCAAGCAATGATCATACTACCAATTTTTCCTTATAATAATAAGATTAAATAATGAAAAACCAAATTCCATTTTAGTATGTATTCACCAACTTCTCTTCTTTTGGAATATAGTTAAGTTTAGATTAAAGTTTGTCCTTCTAAAACTTATTGACTTACCATTGCAAAACTTGTTTATTTGCCATTACTTTCACGTATGCTTCATGTTTAAATTCTCCTTCTTCACCATCCATATCAAACTCATCTAAATAATTCATTTTTTTAATTCCCAATATAAAAGAGTAAAACAGATAAAAGATAGAATAATGATGATGTGAAATGGTTATTAATATATCAGTTAAAGGTTTGTTATCGTTAGAAAAGGAATTGACCGTAGAAGGAATTAATAATTAAACCATTGTAAATAAACTGAATGAATTATAATCCTCGAGTACTTCTTATACCACTGAAAGTTGAATAGCTTGTTAAAAATGAGTAATCATTTAATACGTTTTGCATTGGTATAAATAGAAATTAAGTATTTCATAGAAAGAAGTGAAATCAGAATGTTCTTTCTATATATATTTTCATCTTTTCAATTTCTAATTTTATTGGGCCATATAAAATTTGACCCAACCGAGTTACAAATCTTATCTTATTTCCTCTTATTTTTACTAAGGATATTTACAGTGATTACTACACTTTCAATGTTCACATGTGATGTGACCATTATGTCTGCAGTACTGAATTCGATGAATGAAGATTCTTCTTGCTGCCTTGGAACGACTCGCAATTTCTAATGGCTAATGAGAACACTTATTATTTTATCTATCAAGTAAGATTTTAATTTTCTATATTGTAAATTGTTCATTTTTTGCCTTAAATAAATGTTTTTCTTTGAAGAACGCCGACAAAGATTTGCCAGGAAAATAAAAAAAAGTAAGGCCACATGAAGATTTGAAATCTATGAAATTAAAGAGCTTCCTTTCGTCGGATCGAAGTAATTGCACAATCGCTTGCATGTTACTGTCATTTAAAGTGGATCTTAGCTGCAGGTAATATAAAAGAGGAAAAAAGAAAGAACAATATATATGACCACCCTGAGTTCTTGCCTCTGAAATGTGATAACATGTATGGGCAGGCACATGTTCAGCTGGTGAGACACAAGAAATTTATTTGATATGATGTGTGTGTGTATATATATATATATATTGACAAGATACAAATCTGGAAACGATGGTGAGGGAGCATATAAGTATTGTTTCCATTTTATACAAGACATTAGGACTGTGGAGGGACCAATTGGTATAGATGTAGTGAGTTGTTTCCCAATTGGACGTCCCCGGGAAATTTTTGGTTGTGTTTAGCACTTATGAAACATATATTTGATTGCAAATTGTTGGCTTCTTTGACACCCACCTAATTCCCTTTAAGCAGCATATGCCTGAACATATCAGGATTACATTAATTTATCCATATCCAACGGCCTTTTTATAGAACAACAAAAGTTGAGTTTTCTGTTGCGGACTTGAAAACTAGTAGCTTAGTGACATTGAAATTGTCTTCAAAAGGAAAAGAAAAAATAATAAAAAGGAGGTTTTAAGTCTGCATTCTTGATTCAAAAGAAAACCACAACACTAATACCTATCTCACCTAATCCTATTATAATTTATAAATGTGGCTTCATGCATGCCCAGGCCACACTTACACCAACTTGTTCTGACACGCAAAAGCTAAAAGATATGCTTTAGGTCTGGCTAGCTAGTATGTGGGTTAGTTTAGTGGCATATATGAGGCTAATAGGTGGTGACAACCCTATTCCTCTAGCACATGCCCTGACCCCTAAATACTGCTTTGTAAGATTAGTGCTATCACTTCTTTACTGAGCTGAGGTAATGCCTTCGATCCACCAAGATTCCTTGGTAATGGGCACAGTAGTAGAGTACATTCCTTTATCCCACAGGCCTAGTTTGGAAGCTGTATGTTTTGTTTATTATTTATTATTTATTGAATCCAAATCCATAAATTATGGTAAAGATTCAAATAAGCATAATTAGTGCTTATTATTGTCACTGAGCGTGCCTAATTCAATTCATAATTTTCAATGTTCTTTTTTAGTTATTAAAATGTAAAGAAAAAAATTTATCATTATTTGGATTCTGATGAAAGAAAAGTCTCTTAGTATTTCGTTTATCGGTATCTACAGACTCACATTGTTAGTAATTTGCAGACTATAATAATGATAGATTATGAGTAAACTACTGGGCAGACTATTCCCATATAACTTGTAAATGATGCTTCTTCACTCTTTGCCTCCAATCGTGCCAACAAAATTATATAGTACTTAGTCCATACACCCACAAACAATTAAATTTAAGAAAACCTATGTAATGTTGATATCAGGGGGGAAAGACAGCAACCTCCTTGCTTCTTTTGGAAAGGCAATACCATATATCTATGCATAACTGCCCCCGATTTCAGGTGCTAAACTGCAACAAGGTAAGTCCCCACAGGTCTGTGTGTTATACATATACTTTAAAATAAATTTCCTAATCTCTTTTTAGCTATTATGTTATGGTCCATAGACCCGTTTATCACATCCAAGACAACATTTATTTACAAAAGCACAAGATCTGATTATACATTTTCATTTTGCATCTGACCTTATATAAATTGGGATCTTTCCATGCGCACTATTGGCATCGGATTCAACAAGTCCTTGGACCACCTCAGTCACGTTTTGCTTACTGTACGAAATTCTTCATCATGGTCAATTAGCTAACGCGTTTTTTTAATATTTTCTGATGCTTTAACGATCACATCTTGTCTAAGCTAGTTGGCACTTAGATCAAAGAAATAAAAGCCCATCCGTGACAAATTAATTCAAACCATTCTCATCCAAACAAAAATATTAAGTCTAGTGGGGTGTTCGAATCAATTTTGACACAGAGATTTGAGTCACCATGCTCTAGCTCTAAGGTAATCTGTAAAACAAGAATAATTAAACATTTTAAATCTGCTTTTAGTCAATGTTTTAGAACATATACATCTAGCTGATTAATAGAATTACAAAAAGCTAACAATTGAGTCAAATATCAATTTAAGTAAACTACAACTAGTACCAAGAGTTACGAACATAGATAATTTTATAAACAAAAATTTCCAAATTTGTATTGCTTCTGCAATCTTATCATGACTACTCTACATACTTGCAAACATACAAAACTATGCAAAGAGAAAAGGCAAAAAGAAAAAAAAAAGAAAAAGAAAAACTTCCAGGGAAGCAGAGTTTAAATAGTGACATGAATAATGAAACTTTATTGTTAAGGAGTCCTCTCCAGCAACGCATGAAAATGTGGGTCCTCACTACCGTCTACCAGCATTAGCCACAAGTGTCGCTAATATCTTGCTTTGTTGCTACATCTAAAGCCGAGCATTTGGTCATGTCAATGAAAGCTTTCTGCTAAGACAATAAATAAAAATGCTAACGTACAACCTGACGTCAGAGTACATGCACATACAAAGCAAAAAAAAAGAAGAAGAAGGGCTAATTACTTGTACTTCACTTGCTTGGTTGTAAAGCAAGATTTAGGGTTTTCCATATGTGACACTTAGGAACTTTGATTTGCCTTTTGTAACGTGGTGACACTTAGAACTTAAGTTTGCCCTTTTAACATGGTGTCTAGAAGAGACTTCCGATTGGGACTAGTTTAGGCCTTTTTGGCGGGTCCCGATGTAATGTGTGGGTAATTAACGAACCTTAATTCAGACACATGGGTGGGGGATAAAACCGAGAGTTTTGGTCTCACAAAGAGCTGACAACATTATTTTTTGGGGTGAGGGTTGGTGATTTGATTTGCTTTGCCCATTTGATATTATGATTGAGCTATGAGCTTATTGGTATTCCATGAATTCCAATTTATTTATCCTACCTCGTTATATATTAATATTATTAAGGATAGCATATGATAATTGATAATAGTCTAAAGCAGAGTCCCAAAATCTAATGTAATATATTAACGAGTATTATATATTAATATTATTAAGGATAGCATATTATAATTGATAATTGATAACTCAACTTTTTTGTCGTATGTATGTACTAGTACTTAGCTTAGGACAAAGGAAAAATGTGCTTAATTGTTAACACTTGTCATTGTAGCTGAGGACATTATTTTCATTTTAATATGTGTGTTTATAAGAAAGACATATCTCTTATCTTTTTGTTTGTTTCCCCTTACTCTTTTTCTTTTAGTGGGTGGGAGTGTATGTCCCGCATAAGGCTCATTAACATAGCCTGAACTTTTATAAACTAGCCAGTTGCAAGAAGTGTTTGGACTGACTCTAAAGCTCATCAGCAACAAACTCTAGCATAATTCCCTGTTCGATTCTTGATCCACTCACTGTTGTGAAAGATTCTTATGAAGAGCTCTCATTGGAAAAAAAACACAGCAACTGGCTGACCCATTAATTGGGAGATAGTCATTTTCTATGCGTCAATTTTAGATGCATAATTATATGTGTTTCTGTTCATCCACCAACAAAAAAGTTAAAGATCACTGTGGTCGAAAGCCTTTGTTCATTATTGATCACACACATATCTTCTGGGATTAAGATAACTTGTTTCCTTACTTTTCTTTTTTTTCAATTAACGCAGCCTTTGTAGTCGATATTTGATATTGTTACTCTTATAACTTAACAAGCTAAAATTTCCTTATCCTAATGACAGATTAGCTACTATGAAATAATTTCACGCTTTTGTTATAGAATATATATATATATACATATCGTCTCAGTTATATTTCGACCTAACATCCAAATTCTCTAGATTAGTGATACATGGTATTCTAATATGTTCTTTGAAACATTTTATAAGCATAATGTCAGTCAAGTAAATTAATCTAATTACCAACCACGACAAAAGTGCATTCCTCAGCCCAATCATAAGATAGTTGTTCCAACTACTCTCTAAGCATCTCAGCTAGCTAAATTGATTAAAGATAGAAGAATTACTACCTTTCCACCCAACCAATCCCCGTAAATTACGAACATAATGTGGGGAGCGAGCCAAAGTTTCCATTAGATGGAATATGTAAAGCTGTCACTCTTATTTTGTACCTGTGTAATATCAAACATATTTAATTGCCCCATCATGAAAATAGCTTGGTGGGTAAGTTTCTATTTTAAGGTAATTACAACTAACAAAATCTATACTAGAAATTAAACCTCAAGTCATAGATCATAAAGAGCATATGGAATTGAGAAAACTGTTAAGTGATAGTTTATGTGCTATTTATTTAATGTACAGTGTTGTCGTTTTTGTAAATAAGTTGTAATTTTGTAAGTAGAAGATAATTTCAGTTTATGCGTTTTGTATATAAGGAAATTTGACTTTATGTAAACAGTAACACATATGAATAAAGTCAGTTCTTGTTTACTCTTTTGGTACATGGTATCAGAGTGGGTAACGATACTGTAATTGATCGTCATTATTAATCGATTAGTGCAAGATATTGCAAGGAGTTGTCTATTAATAGTCGTCAACAGCTCTATTTACTTATGTGGTGGAGGAAGTAGCTGGTCTAAGGAGTTGAGAGTTAGGGTTTTAGGATTTACCTTTTCTCCTCACGGATATGAGTCTGGTTTGAGATATTTGCAACGATGGGAGGTGTATCGCACGAGTCACCCACCAGATCAACTCTGGACCAGATTAAGAGGTATTTATAAAAATTTTATAAAAATATATACTAAAAGTAATGATCAAAGGTAAATATTAATTATGTTATTAAATTGTAGGGATCTCTCAAACTAAATTGAGACCATAAGAAATGTTTTAAATACTAATAATGCCATAGGAGTCTTATTTTAATTTATCCGTGAATTTCTATGTAGCCTACTAGACAAGAGTTAAAGATGCATCGACTGATCTGTGTGTTTCTCGCCTCAGCTGAAAAGCAGAAACACGGAAATTTCAGGTTTGAACATCGTCGCAGTGATAGTTGTCATGTATCTATGGTGAAAGTTAGGCCTCACATGAAATATAGCACAGAGGCTTATTGTTAGGAACAGATTTGAGCTTTACCAGCTGTAAAACTGACAAAGCTGGACTCTGCATCTTAAGGCAATTGACACGGATACTGATTTTTCAGCGTGTTTCTATTATTGTTGATTGTTTTTAAGAACTTCAAATACAAGACTGTCCGCCAGTTGCTTCCTATCTTCAAAAACAGGGGCACTTAACAAAACACATGTCTTTGAACTGTTAATTAAATCTTAAGGGAAATTAACGTATTAGCTAAATGCTTGGTGAAGAAGTACACTCAGGAGCCATCCATGTTAACTTTCAATGTAGAAAGTAGAAACACAAATATGAGATGTCTGTTCAACTAATTAGTTAATTAATCACATCAAGTATCAACCCTAATATGGTTTGGAAATGATTTTGTTAAATGGGTAGGGTAGCCACAAAGTCAAAAGATACAATAAGATTTCGTTTCTGCCGCATGTTAATTTTACGCAAAAAGTAACCCTTTTACAGATTTGGTCACACTAGAGGGTCAAAAAAATAAAGCAAGCATATTGGACGGCAATCTTCAGCAAAGTTTATGCCCTTTTCTTTGACCGAAACGCATAGAAGTTGAAACTTGAAAAGCAATAGCAAAGGTGTCTCGCTGGCACCTCCCGACCTTCCAAGTTCTAATAACTTACCATCACTGATAGCCATTATAACACATTATGAAGCTTTTGGGATAATTCACATTGCAAGAAAATGACTTCCAAGTCAACTCCTTGAAAGCTTCGTGGGCTGCCCTATACAATCAATCACTCCCATTTTCTATCAGTTTAAACTTTAAACTTAAACCACTGTCGTTCTTCTCTTGGATTTCATTTATATATTTTTTCTTTCGTATATATGTTTTATCATGTTATTTAAAACTGATAACAAAATTCGAATTTAAGGTCACGTATGATTCTACTAACTTATCGTATCTGATTAAAAGTATTAAGCTAAAGAGAAAAGGAGGAAGGAAGTAGAAGTCCTTCGCATTAACTTAACTCGGATTCAACGTCAGTTGCAATTACATTTATGCCATCATCGTCCTCTCTCCTCTTCAACGTTGTGTCTGTATGTGAATATATTTAATAGAGAGCCGAGAACAAACCCAATATGACTATTTCTATTAGCTAAGCCGTAGACATGGCATCATAACCCCCCCACCTCCATCTTATTAATATTTTGTTACACACACATATATATATCTCAAGATTTTTTTTTTTCCGGGTAACAGCCCACAAGGTGTTCTTTGTTTGATTTTTTGCCTTCATCAGTTTCAGAGCCTATGAAAACATTACCACACACCTATTGTCATTTCACATTCTGAAAATTTCTGGGTTTTCAGTTGTCTTAATCTTTCAGAGGGTTTTTAATGGGAAGTTAATGCAAAGTTATTAGATTTGATCGGTTTTCTATCTGTATTGCCCTTCCTTTGGATGGTTATGTGAAAATGAGAGCCAAGGAATTGCACCCATTGTGTTGCATCTCGCTGGAAAGTCCAGGAATCGGTGTCCAATCGCCGGCGATGCCGCTGACCAGAGCTACGTCGTTGCCTGCAGCGTTTTCCGGTGGATCTGAGGTGGTGGGATCGGAGGCAACCGTCGCAGGACTGCTCTACAAGTGGACGAATTACGGCAAAGGGTGGAGACCTCGGTGGTTTTTGCTTAAAAGCGGTGTGCTTTCTTATTCGAAGATTCGGTGGCCGGAGAACCTTAACATGTTGGCCACAGACGAAGACGTCCGGTTGATTGGTGATATCTCCACAAATCGGCTCCCACGAACGGACAGTAGAAGTCATAGAAGGAAGCAGCAGAAAGGTGTTGGCATTGTCCATTTAAAGGTATTATAAACAGTGATGTTTTAGGTAAACAAAAATCTCCATTTTTGTGGGTTTTGTGTTCTTTATAGTATTGGTGGAGAAGGCTTTGCTAAAAAAAGGCAAAGTTTTGATTCAAAAAATTGAGTCGCAGTCTTTCCCAATCGGGTCAACAGGCTCGTCACTATTTTTTTTTTTCTTTCCAAGTTTGTGGTTTAGTGTTTTTTTTGCTTTCTTTCTGGTTTGTGTGAGGACAAACAGGAAATGTAGATGACCGGGCCGGGCGAGTAAAAAATACTTGGTGGGTGAACCGGAGGTTGCTTGCATTGTTCGTCGTGTAGTTTTTAATGCGAAGCGTGCAAGTGGAAGAAGCGAGTTTCTGGGTTTTAGTTTAATTTAATTTCTGTATTTCGATCTTCATCTCTGGTTATTTCAACAGTTTAACTGGCTGTTATTGGATAGTGGGTCACATCAGCCAGGTGAGTCTGTGGCTACGATAGAGTACGTTGTAGGTCTAGGTATTTCTTCTGAGGTCACGTCACGGGGTGGTGGTGGATATATATCATTAACACTTTGAAGTTTGAACTAATCTTCCTTCTTTGATTTTCACTTCCAGTCGTTTTTCTTGCCCGAAACTGAAATTTTCATCAAGTGAATGTTACACTGTCGGGGGTAGTTAGTGGAGTAAATTCACTTAAATCACTTCTCGTGTTGATTTTGTAAGAGAGAGACTGGTTGTATAAGCTAATTAATTAGTGATGTTGAGGAGTCTTGTTTAGTTAGTGAAGAAGAGAACAAGATAAGCTTAATTAATGCCGTGGGAGTGGGGAATAAATAAATAATATTTCCAATGTTTTTGGGCATATTCGCATTTTTATGCTTAGTCCAACTCATATTAATTGTACAAAAGTTCTGGGTATGGTAAGCTTATGGAAGTTGTGATGTTTGTGTGGCAGATTTCGTCATTTCGGGAGAGCAAGTCGGATGATAAACGATTTTACATATTTACTGCTACAAAGACGCTTCATTTGAGAACTAATTCAAAGAGAGATAGGGTGGCTTGGATTCAAGCTTTGGACTCCACCACGAGTCTCCTTCACTCATCATCACTCAATCACACTTTCTCTAGCCATTTGCCTATCTCAACCGATAGGCTTAAGAAGCGCTTACTTGATGATGCAATTGACGAGAGTCTTGTCAAGGATTGTGAACAGATCATGCTCTCAGAGTTTTCTCAACTACAAGACCAACTTCAATTTCTTTGTCAAGACCGCTCCAATTTGCTCCACACAATAAGGCAGTTGGAGGTACCTTATTAATTAAATATTATTTCCCTTTTTCATATGCTGGAAAGTTCAATAAGGACACCCTCCCACTGCTGCTTCTTAGTTCAATTTCATACCAATAGCAGCTGAAAACAAACGAAATCTACTAACAAACTGTTGGAATAAGAAGTTCCCCCTGTTTTTTTTAGTTACCAATTTCCTCACATGGTGTAATTATTGACTGTATCGGCTTTTCTGGCAGTTCTCTCTAATACCTCGACTTCAGTATTATACATGCCGGTTGTATGCTATGTTAGATAATTGGTAATTTCAATTACCTATGTTGTTATTTGTGCAGGCGGCTAATGTTGAGACTGAAACCTCTTTAATCCCAGAAAGTGAATATCAATTGAACAAGCACGAATTTTCAAGCTCAGGGCGTGTGAAATACAGTGGTAAGGCCATGAATTAATCTTCTTTCTTTCTATGCATTTGTTACTGAAATTCTTATTTGTTCAAGCCCAACATCTTTGTTAACTTCTTTCAGTTTTTCAATGTTCAGTTCAATTCTGAGAAATCGAATTGAGATTGGAGTTTAAATTTGGAATAGTATAATCACCATGGCTATTTAGTTTCAAATAATTTAGTCTCTCTAGTTCATGTCTTTAGGTTTAAATGATGAAATTCAGTAATCTAATAAAAGACGTTTCTCCAACAGCACTGCCTTTAGTTCAATGTTTGATTTTCCATTTCAGAATGGAGCACTACCGAATCGTCTGATGATATTGAGAAGCATGATTTTGAAGAGGCCTCAGATGAAGATGAAACCACATTTTATGACTCTAAAGAGTATTTTGTTGAGGAATTTGCTGATTGAATTGGTTATGGATTAAATTCAATTTGGAGATTATGAATTCGGGTTTTAGAATTGAGATTGGAAAATTTTCGGATTTGTGTCGAGAATGTCATAAACATGTCATGTACACAATTGATTAGCTTCATGTGCATAATTGACTTCGGAAATTGGACAATTAGTAA
>JANSVB020000458.1:1885018-1895367 GCA_025504935.2 Erythroxylum haughtii
TTAATCTAAAATTACAATTGCAAACATCGAAAGATATACGTAATGAAGCTTATAAGAGTGCTAAAATCTATAAAGAAAAGACTAAGGCCTTTCACGACAAAATCTTATTTAGAAAAGAATATTCCATAGGTTAAAAAGTCCTTCTTTATCACTCTCAACTAAGGCTCTTTCTTGGTAAATTAGGATCACATTGGATAGGTCCATTTGTTGTTACTAATGTTTTCTCACATGGTGCAGTTGAAATTCGGAGTTTAGACACTTTTAAAGTGTTTAAAGTTAATAGACATCGATTAAAACCGTATTATAAGAATTTACAGGTTGAAACTATAGAAGATAATGAACTGACTAAGCCAGTTTACTTTAAGTAAGTTAATATTTTTTTTCGTCTAGCTAATATGACATTAAAGAAGCTCTCTTAGGAGGCACCTCAAGATTTATTTTAATTTAAGTTTTTTGTTTTTTCATTTTATTTATCTTAGTTTTCTGAAAAAAAAAAATTGGAGCTACGTTGGTGGTTGCATGGTTCATTCTCCATTAACGTTAGTTACGTTGTTTTGGCCCCATTTTTGTGAAGTTCCATTAAACAATTGTCCATTAACCAATTAATTGTCCATTACACATCTCCCTTGGGAATTGTTTTCATTTCTAAGTAGTGAGCATGCAAATCATCATAAAATACAACACTTTTGCTCCTAAGTAGCATTACTTTCGTTTTTAGTTCAAGGTAGGATTTTGAAAAAATTGATTCACTATACAGGGCATTTAATTACAGGGATTTTGATAGTGTCTCTTTCTTTTTTCTCCAAAATTCCAATCCCCATCATCGCCATTAAAGCCCCCTTTATAGCCACCAGAATAAACCACTCCATCGCAACACATCCTTCTGCAAGTGATCTGACTATTTTAGCACTCCTACAATGCATGGAGCGTATATTGGAGCACAGCCAGCTCCCTTTCTTTGAACAACAGATATTTCAACCGCCTTCTCTACCAACACCTTGATGCATTAATAGAGAAGCTTCTTAAACTTTTATTTCCATTATTTTCTTGTGTTTTTCTTTTTGCGAGTACATTGAGGACCATGTAGATTAAGTGTGGGGGAAAACATTGAATGGTTGTATGACTATGTGCTTTGAATTTGTTGTTTCTTTGTTTTTTTCCTGTCTTTTAATCATGTGATCTGTGTTAAACCATGAAATTCTATCTTAATAGTTGGAATGAGACTGAATTACGTGCTTGAAGTCGAATTAGGCCAATTGAATAGAAGGTGAATCATAATGATAGATTAAAATAATTGGTTACATAAGCTTACTTAGAAAATGATGCTTGAGTGATTAGTTAATGTATAGAAGTTTAATGGATTTTCAATTGAGCCTATATGAAGAATTAAGACTATATGACTCCATTCAAAAGTCATGTCATTTCTTTGTGTGTGAGACTCCCTTAGGTGATTACCTTCAAAACTTGCTTTGAACCGGTTTGAATTTGTTAGATGCATGCTAGACAGAAATGATTAAGACCCTTTTTTTTTAACCCTTGATATAAATGACCCACCTATCTTATTTACCCTTGCAAACCCCTTGAGTCTAAACCCCTTTTGTTTCTTAAAGAAAACACCCCATTTTAAAACATCAAATCACATTGGCCTTACCTATTCACAAGTTTAATAAAGTACTAAATTAGCTATTTTTGGGATTTTTTGCGATATTTTTTTAGAGGAGTTTACTGATATTTCTATTCATAGAGCGCGTTGTATTTAGATGCTGTTATTGTTTATTGTTTTTTAGTATTTAAAAAAAAGAAAAAGAAACAGAGTCAAGTATAGTAGCAATAATAAGTGTTAAGTAGTTAGTTATTTACATGCAATTCTAAGAAATACATTTTATTGTCCCTTTGTATATTTAATGCTTTAAGACTACTTTGAAGAACTCCTCAAACCCCTTTTGACTCACCTTGACCTTAGCCCCATTATAACCTCAAATAAAGGCCTTTTGATCTATTTTAGCATATAATCATTATAGAAGAGAATTAGTATGTTTGCAAGCCTATGATAGTGTGATCTCTTATAAGGAGTTTTGAGCGAAACACAACCTATAAACACTTGAGTGAAATGAGTGAATTCCGTTAGGGAAATCTATTATGAGTTTATGCTTATCTTTAAATGATATGATCATAAGTTGAATTAAATTATTCATAATTTTTATTAAAAATTAAATAATTGAATAATATATATTTAAATGATAGTAAATCATATTATGAATAAAAGGGGAAAATAATTTTTTTAGTTTTCATAATTTTTGAAAACTAAAAGAAACCAAAATAAAAAATAAAAGCTAAAAACTCAAAAAAATAAGATTTTTTTTACTGAATTTGAAAATAAAAAACAGAAAACTAAAAATAAAAATAGAAACAAAAATCCCATAAAATGTTCAGATAAAAGCTAAATTGAAGAGATATCTTTCTCATTATTAGTCACTGTAATGAACAAGCTTTTTGATTGATATCAAAAGGTCATGTTACGTTAATTAATGATGTAGTTGTATTAATATTAATATTCTATGATTATTAGAGAGCAAAAGTTTCCTAGGTCTAAAATTGATGACATAGTTTTGGTGATATTAATGTTTTGAATTGAATTTTGCAAGATTGAAGGTATGATAATGAGTGGTCAGGATCATCGTAGTGTTATTAGGTTTTTATTGTTTTTGCATATTTTTAACATCTCAGTCAGCTTGAATATAGAACTGACTGATCTGTATGATTTTCATTTAATCAATTTTGTTTTGGTGTTTAATTAAAAACTAACACATATAGGATAATGTATATTAAATAAAATATTATTTATGAGTATGTTAAACCCAGCCATCCTAAGATGCAGCACCGTGTCATATTTTTCTAAAAAGTATTTATTGCATAGGAAATACATCGAAAGCACACCACAAATACTACTAATAAAATATGCTTTTTAGAAAAACAAGTCTCAAATTCCCAGCTGGGTTTGTAGATGGTGAAGGGTCTTAGCCGAGTCTCTAAGCTTCTCTACCTCCTCATCCGTCAAATGCACATTTGTCACTCCCAAGACTCCACCTCTACCTAGCTGCGCAGGCAAACTCAAGAACACATCCCCATCCTCAATGTCATAAAACCCTCTCGCCAGCACTGAAACAGGGTGGATCTTCCTCTGGTCTCGCAGTATGGACCTAGCCAAATTAGCGGCCGAGTATCCTATAGCCCAGGATGTGTAGCCTTTGAGATTAATCACTTCGTATGCACTCTCCACCACAGCTCTGTGGATGTTCTCAAGTGTCTCCTTCTCATATGGAATCTGCTCTCTTTCTAAGAAGCTCAATATCGGAACTCCCCCAACACTTATACTAGACCATAATGCCACCGAGCTATCTCCATGTTCGCCAACTATGTAAGCCTTGAGAAATTTCCAGAAACCACATTAGTTTCAACTTTACAAAGGAATTATCTATATACAATGTTGCTCGAACATGTCAGTATGTTCTACTTTTAAAGATACAAACTCAAGCGACAATCTCACCTGCACGTCCTGGGCGTTAACGTCAAGATGATCCGCGATCAAGAACCGAAACCTGGAGCTGTCCAAGTTCGTGCCCGACCCGATGACCCGATGAGGAGAAAACCCAGAAAGCTTCCACGAGACGTAAGTCAAGATATCGACTGGATTAGAAACGATCAAAAGAACGGTATCAGGCGAGTGCCTTGCAAGCGGAGGTATGATGCTCTCAAACAGAGTCACATTCCTCTGCAACAAGTTCAACCTAGACTCTCCCGGAATCTGACGAGCGCCGGCGGTGACGATGCAGAGATCGGAGCCGGTGGTGACAGAGTAGTCGGTAGAGGCGAGGATTTTAGTGCGAGGGAGGAAAGCAGCGGCGTGCTGGAGGTCGAGCATCTCGCCACGGAGCTTGTCAGGCTTAGCATCGACGAGGGCGAGGACGTCGGCCAAGTCTTGGGTGAGGATGGTCTGGGCAATGGCCATGCCTACGTTGCCGGCGCCGATGACGGAGATTTTGGTGTTGCGCCTGGAAGGAGAAGAAGGGGCCGTACTGTTGATGGAGAGGAAAAAGGACTGGGCAAGGTCTAGCCCACCAGGGCCGAGGGTTGAACCGGAAGTACTCTTATGCATTGTTAGTCAAGAACTGGAAGGTTTAGATCTTTAGAATTGGTGCGGAGGGGTGGGGGGTTTTATGGAAGTAGCTTTTCAACGGTCAACATTTCTCGAAGGTATGATAGTTAACATAATCCACGCGGTTTGCGGTGATTGGAGGATGAGCACCGTACTTTTCCTTACAGAATGAAGAGGTTCAGTAAGCTGTGGGCGGCTGTTTCCGGTTAGGGTTTAAATTTCCAAATGAGGCAGCCAGTCATACCAATTCAATAATAGCTTATAGCTTTGGTTAAGATTTTAGCGCTGCCTAGGCGTTTAGTCAATTTTCACAAATGACTCCATTAGCTAATCTTTATAAACCAACGAGGTCCAAGTCTCTGCGTTTGAATTTTAGCCTTTTGATTCTCTTTTCTCCATTACTTTTCCTGCACTCCACTCCACACATATTTGTTTCCGATGCATCGAATGGTTCAAGCAGTCCATACCAAACATTTAGGCCCGGATGAGATGGACTGACCATATTTGGCCCCCAAGCGTGATGGAGCGTACCAGTTAGTGCAATACTGAACCAAAAGCACGGACACCAACCGTCGAATCCAAGCAAAATGGAAGCGGAGCTGGAGCGGGTCCAAACCCGAATCCTCAACCGGATATTCAGCCTCGAGCTCTGTCTGTCTCTGCCTCCGGGCTCCGCTCCTCGTCGCCGTGACACCAACACCGAAGCTCGCCTCTCTCATATTCTGAGGTCTAACGGAGTTTCTGATTTTGCCTTCAAAACTGTTGCCTCCGATTACTACGATTGCCCTCTCGAGTCCCGTCGCCACATTCTTGACGCTGCCTCCATCCATCACCTCTGCAAAAGCATGGTCTTGGTGGGCCATCTTTATCTGTGATTACTTTTCGGTCATTATTCTAATTATTGTAAACATAGCATAGCCAACAACTGCTTAGTTATTAACGAGCATCATAAGATTGTTTAAAAGACATGATATTTTTGTGAATGAGGTTGATTTGTTGTCACCAGGTTAATACTCAGGCACCGTCCTATGTTATTGACTGTAGCGACCGCAGTAACTCAAAGTATTATGTTGTCGTTATACAGGTAACAGTGCAGACTTTTGTTATAATGTATTGTCTTTTGACATGATTCATATGTCTGATCCTGATACAGGCATTTCTGCTTTGCTGCAGTACACTGCTCGATTCAATGCCGAAGCTGTTAAAAACTATCTGTATGCTCTCAACAATGGCAAGATAGCCAAAAAGAAATTCAATTGTAAGCATCTACTTTTTTAGTTTGAAAATCAATTACCTCAGCTGCGTACAGTCTTTGGTATAATAACGAAAGAAAAATCTCTGGTCCTAATTCAAAATCTCGAGTTTGTGGGTTGACTGGTTCATTGACAGACTTTCAACCAGAAGATCTTGAATCCTTACCACATTGCCCTAATTTGTTGATGGAGTCGTGATTTATGTCCCCTTCTTTTGTCAGGGAGCTTATATAAAGCATCAGACCATTCTAGGGTGTTACGGTCTAATTGTCCCCACTTCGGTAATAAAAGAGACTGATGTGAGATTTATAGGCTTATGAGCTCTCCTATCTTTCAAGCTAGCTTTTGGGTTGATTCTCCCATAAGATTTATAACAATTAGTATCAAAGCTAACACTACTCCTTCAAGCCCTCGTCTCACGCCCAGAGGTGGTGACGTCGGCATTGCAGTGTTCGCCCGGGGCTAGAAAAGGTCTAGTGCACAGTTAGCCTGGGGGTATGTGGGTGGTGATGCCGGTATAGCAGTGTTCACTTGGGGCTAGAAAAAGTCTAGCGCATAGCCAACCTGCTAGTGCTTGGGCTACGAAACGTGGTGGGATGTCACGGTCTAATTGTCCCACATCGGTAATAAAAGAAACTGATATGGGGTTTATATGCTTATGAGCTCTCCCACCCTTCAAGTTAGCTTTTGGGGTTGGTTCTCCCATAAGACATGTAACAGAGGGCGCTGGCCTAAATTTTAAGGATTGAATGTTTTGTTGAACTCTCCTGTCTTGCAAATCCCTTTTGAATATACTTATGTGTTAAGAAAACTAAAGAGACAATATATGCGATTCTCATGATGCCAAAAGGTCTTAAAACCTGTTGATGTTATTAATTTAAAGGAGTAATGTGGGTGATTGCAATACCCATGAAAGCCATCTGATCTACTCAAGTGAAACTTTAATAACATTTGCTATTCTCTTACATTTTTCTTAACTCTAACAATAGCTTAAAGTGAAGCTTCACATTTACATTGATTGGATTAACCATGCCTCTTGTCTTTCATTCCCATACTGGTTCTTAAATTGCATTAACATATCAAAAAATTTACATACTATGCAAGAAAATGAATGAATTAATCCATTAAAGCAATTCTCAGTATTTGAACCCTGTTTCTTATCATCTTTGGGCTGTGGTTTACTCTCATATGGTATGATTGCTAATTGATATAGTGTATATATGAGATTTTTTATACTTTTTCTGACTCTGGCTATTGAAATACTTGTACAACAATCAAGTTGTGATTAATTTGACTGACAACGATAGTGGTCCCTGGTATATAGACATGGTTCACAAAGATCTGTTTCTTGTTATTGAAACAACACATATGCACCTGACTTATGCGTTGTCAATGTTGGTTTAATTTAATATTGGAACATGTCAGATGTCTTGACAATTTTCCTTGATCTTGCTCTCATGTGCATACGAACAAAATATAACTGAAGGATTTCTAGGCTTGCTCATTTGGAAGGAATCACAGTCAACAAAAACATTTTATGCATGGGTACATAGAAAATAATGAGTTTTCAACAAAAAAGAAAATTAGTCTATCACGCTTGACAAACAATTTTTGTGACAATCAAGGTCATTTCTGATAATTTTTTGGCCTAGAATGATGCAATAATACCTGTCTTTGTTTCTTTTTTCATTAATTAATCCAATCCCTTTGGCTAAATTCCTGTGTAACGTTGGGAACTCAATAGTTGTATATGATTGACTCAACATACTTTGTTGTTTCACTACTGAAGAAGCAAGTTGTTTTTCAGTCTGTGCATTCTCTGCTTGGCAATGTCCTTCATAACCAATATGTTCAGTAAATCAATCTCTTATTAAACTTTTGTAACTATGCAGTGAGGCTTGCTCCTGAGGAGGTTTCAGCAGAGTTGACTGGATACGGGCATAATGCAGTAACATCTATTGGCATGAAGACAGACATTCCTGTAAATACCTTAGCTATCAATATGTTGAAAGTACATTAATGTTCTATAAAAATTTATACTGTACAGCTCTTTGGTGAGTGTTTTCTCTTGTCTTTTGTTTTGTGACTCACTATTCAATCATGAGCATTTCTTTGCCTGCATGCAATGAATAGTTGTAGTTTGTTCATGTTTGATGTCTCTTTCTCTATTTCTCGATAACAAGTTTGATGTATTCGTAAGCACCACCTTCACCATAGTTGGTGCTGATCTCCAAGTAGTTGATAATCTCTGGTTCAACTGGGAACCAGATTTTGCATAGAAACAATTATTTTGTATGCTTTGCTGTGGTTTCAGCTCACAGCTTTCAAATATACTTCTTTTGTAAAGCCTACTTCTTTTGCAGTACACTTTAAATTAAATTGCTTTTCTCAGACAGTACAACTTCTATGTCTTGTCTTGTCTTGCTTGATGTGGTCTGAACATCTTGGTCCCTGATTGTTAAGTAAGTAGGCAGATAACTATCCCTGTCCTGAGCGTGCTGGTGTGGCTGGTTGTTATACACAATTTAGTTGTGGGATTCTGATGGATTTTGATGAGAACGGAGAGCACTTTTATTATTTGAGTAGTTCCTTTGTAGTAAAACCAGATCTTCAACCATATACCAGCTGTCAATGGTCCTCTGTTTCAAGTATCTTGCCCGTCATACTGTTACATCATGTGGTCCACATATTGATGGTCAAGATCAATGATGTTCTGCCAGTCTGCCATTTGAGTTGTTCTCTTGCAATTGAACTAGCTGGGTATTTCAGCAGCAATCGTATTTGTGTCTGGCCCTGATTTTACATGTGCGGATGTACAGGAGACATGTCATTGGAAGGTGGAGGTTTGATGTGTTCAAAAAATGTTGAGTTGGGTGTACAGGAAGTTTGACTAAACAGTCTTCTTGGTTTGAGTGTAACTTTTGAGAATGTCAAAAAGGGCAGTTACTCGGGAGAGACATAAAAGTACGTATAGGAGGCATGTCATTTCACAGTGGAGGCTTGATGTGTTCAAAAAATGTTGAATTTGGTGGACGGGTAGTTTTTGACGTAATGGTCATCTTGGTTTGTAAATTTTAAGGATGTCAAAAGGAGCAGTTCATATTACTCGGGAGAGTCACGCAAGTATGGCTGCAAAAGTACTTTTCTGTGCATATGTATTCATGACCATGGACCACCATGTACAGACAGCTATAGATATTATAAACATTCTTGTGTCTGTAGTTTTTGCTGGTGGACAACGACTGATTGGAGTTTTTGCAGGTTATTTTGGATGAAGCAATCGTAAAACTTCATCCTGATTTCTTCTGGTTGGGCGGTGGAGAGGTTGATCTGAAGCTGGGGATAAGGACCTCAGAGTTCATCAACTTTGTAAAACCTTTTATTGTGAGCTGTAGCAGCACATGATAACTTACGGGTATCATCTTTTGGTTAAATGTAGAAGAAAGCTTCCACTCCATTGAATGAACATCCGTACGCATAATGCAGTGAAGTACTCAGGTTTTTCAAATTAGTAGTCTTCAGTGAAGAAATTTAAGGTTTTCATATTTTCTTTCAGAGCATTGAGTTTATGCTGTAGATTTCCGATAAGTTATTGTTAGTAGATTATTGATATTACTGTTAAAAATTGCCATAGAAGACTTCTTTTGTGGGGCATAATTTTCCATCCTAACAATGGAAGACTGCTGTTATCACCTTTTATTTTTCCTCTTCTCCCTATCCATTTTGAGCACGGAATAATAGTTTCACGTGCCATGAAAATACCAGGTTGAAATTGTATTAAGTGATTATTGGATGATACATTACTGTGACAAAATCTGATCCTTTGATTTGCTAGCATTTTCATGATCGCGCTGCACATCACAGTCAACTTTAGCATATTTGGCAATGATGCCCTGATGAGGCTGCCTTTCATTGAGGATTGAAGTGGTTTTATATTTTTTCCTCGATAGGTTGCTTTGCGTGGGGTTCAGGCACTGGTTACACATCTTTGGTTTCTTGTCATTTGTGCTTGGCATCATGTTTTCCAGGAGAGATAAAATACGAGTTAGGCTAATAGTAGTGTTTGTAGGTCCAATCTCCCAAGCATTTTGATGGAAACGAGAGTTCGTCTTAGCCCACTTCAAAGACCACCATAAACTTGGCTTCTATGCGATCTGTTGTAAACAGGGTATCTCAAGTTGAATATTTCGACTCGATGAAAATGTTCATCATCATCCAAAAACCAATTGCCTAGAGTGAAGCAGTTGGGAATAAACGAAAAAGTAGGGCAAAATACGTTTATATGTATACCATACATGGTCGGATATTTGAGAGTTCAGATCTTCTGTCTAATTTTATGGTATCTTACTCTATCTCATAAATTTAAGTCATTTATTTATATAAGCTTTGTGTGGGTTTTACATAAATAAACGCAGAATCTGCATAAATAAATAACTGAGATTTATGAGACAAAATAAGATACCATAAAATTGGATAAAAATTTTATCCCAATATTTATTTGTATCATAGCGTCATTCTCTATTGACGGCTGCGAACTGATTTGATCCTCTCTTTATACCCAACAGTGAGATAATTATTCAACCCTTCACGGTTTCCAGGCACTCTGTATCTCTAAAAGATTTGCAAAGCGGAAAGCCAAGCCACCCTGAAAGCCCAAGTAACATTATGATGGGAGTACTGGGACAGTGTTATTGAAGAATATACTTAAAAGCTTCATATACTCCGATAATAAACAACGGCACTATAAGTTGTGTTCTTATATTATTGACACAAGCAGTGCAAAATAGTGCCTTCTCAAGCTGGATGTCTTTTTAACAATTTCATCGAATCTTCCCTAAGAGGAAATTTCAAAGGGTTAAAGTTAAGAGAACAGAACCAACTTCTGTGGTATATATGTTTTAATTTTTTTCATTGTGGATAGGTGGTTTCCGATGAGGTTG
>JANSVB020000458.1:2043854-2054071 GCA_025504935.2 Erythroxylum haughtii
CGATTCCATGTATTGTGTGCACTTAAAGTTGTTGGATCATTAAGTCGTAACATGGGCCAAGTGGGAGAATGTTAGACCATTTTATGTCCCATGTAATTTATCGTATTGAATCCTATGAAACACACCCAAGATAATGGTTATTGAGTATTACCGATTGGGTCTCAAATGGGTCACAGACCCTTTCCCTCTCTCTTCTAATTCCAAAGGAAATGTCGTATATAAGTTGAAAAACACTTATGAAATGAATAATTCTTAACCATTGAGAAAATCCAAACGAAAGAAGACGAGAGGAAATAAAACTCGTTTAAAGAAATCGACATCTCACAACAATCGATATGGACACGGGTACGCAAAATAATTGTCGATCCTATAATTATTTTACAGATGTTCCTGTAATACTTAACATTATAGGGAAATTAAGTTTAATTAATCCGAACAAACATTAATCACATGATTTAAAATAAATAATTTTCATAATATAAAGTGTAAATACATAAAGGGTTTGATAAAATTGAGATTTCTTAAACCCTTTTTCGAATAAATTGAAATCTTTCCTTTGGTTTACAAATATTTTGTATACATTAATTTAAGTCTGCTAACTGAAAATACTAATGGGTAGGGAAACAACTATTTTATATCCTTTATATTTTGATTTGTTATGTTCATCATATAACCAAGTGAACGGCTAGAAATATTAATTAAATTTAAATATAAATAATTGGTTAGTCCAATTTCTGACCATGTTTTAATAATGATAAAACTGAACTGTATAATTTCATTTGCACGAAAAATGAACCTTAAAAAATTACTTTGTATGATAGAATATGAAATGCGAGTAATGAAAGTTGTGTATTATTTATACAACATACACTCTTCCATATGATAAGTAATCCATATGTTACATACTTATCGTACTAGGTCTATAAATAATAATACAAACAAATTTCGTCATGTCTACAATTATATCTTATAGACTTTCATGTTAAAAAATCAAAATATAAATATATACCTATTAGAAAACAAGCAATCATTAATATAAAATTAGAATCACTTAAATAATATCAAAGTGCTAACATCATCATAAACAATTTTCATTGTATCCCAGACTTATTCTATGTACATGTTCCTAAAATGTATTTAGCTGTAAACCCTTACTTATTAAGATCCTAAATAAATACTCTTTATTTTTAATTCTTAGAGAAAAAGAGATGCAAAATTATCACAATAGATTTTTAAAAGCTTTTAACAATCCCAAATTTTAAAACCAAAATAAACGAACAGTAACTCCAAAATATATCACAAGCTATGCTTCTACAGTAGATGAAGAAGTGATAGATTGCTTTAGCATTCTTCCATGATATTGTTCCATTTGCTAAAGGAAACAAGTAACCAAATGTAGATTTTCTACTATCAAGTTATCCAGTAAAATTTAAATTTGAGTATCTAATCACTTATAGATGATCAAAACTGAATATATGAGCATATAGTTCTTCAATTTTTGCATATACCTTTTTTTTGGTAGCTTTCTAATGAACAATTTTGGGTTACTTTAATATCTGCCTATCATTTTGATCGTGAAACTAATATCTAGTTTTATGCATGTGTGTAGTTACATTAAACTGCCTACAACTAAAGCATAAAAATTGATTCTATCTCTTTTCATTCTATATTGTTTTTTAGACATTGCATGGAACTAAATTTGTCCTCTTTTTGAATTGGAACAATTCTTGTCGAACACTTATTCATATGAAATTTCTCCAAAATCCTTTCAATATAATCTATCTAAAACAACCCTAACAATCTATGTGATTTATCATAATTTCTTTAAATTCCTATCGAATATGGAAACTCCCCTTATATCTTTTATTTTAAAATTCTTACACAAAATCTCACGATATTTTCCAAATCATTAGTAGCAAATAATATAATTAATACATATAACTATAAAATAAACTTACTAAGATTGAATTTTTGACATATGTACCAATTAATAGTATTTTCCTAAAAATTGAAAAACGTTATAGTATTGCTAAAGTTAAGATACCATTTTCGAGAAGCTTGTATAATATAATATATTGACTTCTTAAGTTTACATACTATTTGAACTTTTGTTGAGAAGACTTCAAATTGATTTATAAATACTTCCTCTTGAAGATTACTGCTAAGTACGATTGTTTTAACATCCATTTGGTGTAACTTTAAATCACTCTGAGCAACTAATACCATTATAACATTTAATGAGTCTTTTTTAAAAAGACGTCTCTTTGTAATTGACACCCTCTTTTTGAGTATAACCACAAGTCTAACTTTATATCTTTCAACATTTTCATTTGAGTTGCGTTCAGTTTAAAAAACCTATTTACACTTAACTTGTTTAAAACCTTTTAGAAATTTAACGAGTCCCAACATTTATTGTCTTATATGGATTTTAATTCATCTTTCATGATATCAATCCATTTTTCAGACTCTAGATATTCTCTTTATAATTATTCGAAATGGTTGACTTTCTTTCTTTTTATGATCTTCCTAAATGTATTATTCCTTACGGTACATATATAATAGTGAATTGAGTGAATAATATTTTTCTTGAATGGTGATTTTTGGGGACCCAACCTCAAAAAATTAAAAATATCTTGAATAGTATTAGAGTCTAAGGATACTGAAATGGATCAAAAAAATCCCAACTAGATGGATTTCAGGAGTTCTGAAAGTTTAGGATTAAAATGCCTTTTTTGAAAAATAATCGGTATTGATGATATTAAACCCATTTAAATTTTTTAAAGAATCCAATCAATAAGTATTGATCTTAATTAGAATATTTCATGGTCAATTTGATGATAAGAAGGTTGTGGAATATTTTTAAAATTGAATTCAGTTAGTTGGTGAATTAAATTCATCAAATGGCAATTTGGTTTTTTTGTATAAAATAGTACTAGCAGATTAATGAATCACATTTAATGACCAATTAGAGGATTTCTTAAAAGTTAAGAATGATTAATTACGTGGTGATAAGTCAATAGCGATGAATAATGAGAAAATGACACGTGTAATGCACTAAATGAGTATAAAAAGTAAAATTTAGTCATAAATTGCTTCATTTTGGTGTGTTAATCGTGAGAGTGAAAGAGAAAAGGAAAGAAGAGAAGTTAAGGTGGATTTCAACCAAGAAGAAGAGGAAGAAGAGGTTAGCTTATTTTAATAGATTTTGAGTGTGATTTGGAGAAATTTTGAACAAATCTAAGTGCTTATCAATTTCTCAAGAGATTGAAAGAAAAAAAGTTAAGTTTTACTAGCTTAAGCTACTAGTTTTGTGGGTTTTTTAGTGAGATGGATTTAATTATAATCAATAGTGGTTTTTGACTTGCCATGTAGTAGAAAATAAGCTTGGAAATATTTAGGGGTTAAAAGCAAGGAAGTAAACCAAGAGCTCAAGCTTGAAAGAATTGGTTAAGGTTAGGTTTTGTGATTAGAAAATTGTTTGATTTTATTTTATGTGTTGGACTTCAATTCATATATGTAGGAAGCTAATTATTGTGTTAAAATAAAAATGAAATTGATTGGTGGCTTAGATGATGAATTTGGACTAGGTGAAGTTTATGTAAGTTTGAGGATTTTTGTGGTTAAATGGTTGGGATGATATTATGTAAATTGAATAATGTTATAGGTTTTAAAACATGCATTTGTGATATGATATGTTAACAAAATTGAAGGATAATTGATGTGTACAAATTTGGCCAAGCTAGAAAAATGTTGGAGAAAAATTGTAATTTTAGTTTGATGTGTTTGGATTATGCTTGGCATGGATCTTAGGTGAATTTAGTTGAAAAAAATTGGAAAAAAAATGAAATGATAATATATATACATGTGGTGAGGGCAATCTGGCCTGTAGTTGTTGGTGTGAGTTGTTGAAGTTTGATTATGGTTATGGTGTAAATAAGCAAAATTTTAAGGTTGTCATCATGAAAAATCAAATGAAAAAAGATAACATTAATAGGATTACACATTCGGCCATACAGTGAATTATTGGGTGAGATAGTGTTTTGAAGAAATTGATGTTAGAATGGGTAAAAGATGGTATTTAAGTAATTTTCGAAGTTAGATTTTGAAAAGGAGAACAATAAATTAGCTTACAGAAATTAAAGTGGAAATATGATTAGCATACGTGTTATGCTATTAACTACTAATCTTGAATTCAGTTAAACCAAAAATATAGTTTAAATGCTTTATTTCCGAATTTGGAAATAAATGCCCAAGCGAAGTATGAATTGTGTATGTAAAGGAGAGGCATAGAACGTGTGAATGTGCTTGGAGATAAATTTATAAAACAGTGAGTGTCTTTTAATTGTTTTATACCAATAAATTCTTTTCAAACGAATTGATAACATGCATTAAACTGTATGGTTATAAATTTATTAGTATTTTTATTAATATAAAATCCTCCCATAATTGATTTGGAAAATAATGAGTTGTAAATATATGGGTTGCTTTTTCTTTACTAAGTGGTAAATTCTATGCCCAAAAGTGAAGGTGCTACGAAAAATAAATTTTTAGCCTATGGTATAAATTGATGGTATTACAAATATACCCGTCAGAGTACCCTAAAATGTGCATGGCAATGTTTGGGGTGCATAAGTTATTAACAGGGGGTGGTATTGTGTCTATTAGTAGTCCAATGAGTCGTCTTTGTATATATTAGGTATATGTAGTGCTAGCTAAAATTGTTACGGAGAAGCGATGTATAACCAGCTCCGTAACTACATGTTTATAGTAGTTAACTTATTGCAGGTAAACGATGTAGAATTAGCTTTGTAACTAGTGGTTATCTAGTTGCGGATAAGCAATGCAAAATTATCTTCGTGACTTTATGCCTAGGGTATCGTATGGTAAAGAAATTAGTGGTAAGCATTGTTGTGCAAGAAAATTTATGAAAATAAAAATGTTGCCACTTTATTTTAAAGGTAATTTGAGAAATTTTTTAAATATGAAAGTGCATTTGATTTATTTGTAATGTTAAATTTGTTTTAGGGAGGTTTAAATTGTTAAAAATGGTTTGAATGGAAAATCTAACACTCACTATGCTCGTTTAGCTCACACTCTGTTTTATGTTTTAAAATAAAACCTCTCACGTGCACATTCAGGGACTTTAGCAGTAGGAACTCCACCTTATGAGTAGTTAGCTTCGTTACATGCTGCTGTGTAGGAATTTTTGTCTTGTAAATGCTTTTTGGGAACTATTGCATGTCTATAAATATGTTTTGAATGTATTTTTGTGTAAAGAATGCATGTATATAAATGTTTTTAAATTAAATACATGAATATGTTTTAGTCTTTTTAAAATTAATTGATTTAATTGTTTGAGGTTGTTTGTGAGTGGACTTAAAGTCCAAAATTTGTAGTGGAGAATTTAGTGTGATTATAGAAATGTTTTGAACATTTTCAGGGGTTTTGAAAATTTTGGAAATATAAAAAATGCAATATTCATATTATTGAAAATTTTAATAAAATGATTGAAAAAAACTCCACTATTTATATTTATTAATGTTGACTTAAAGCTTTTCGTTAAAAGGGCAATATGCTTAGCTCTACAGGAACTTTTCAGCTAGATTAGATATCGACTGGAGGGCCACTGTGAGGTGCCAGGTAGGTCGTATAGTAGTTTCAGTAGAGGGGCCTATCATATAAAGTAACCACTAACCATTTAAGAATGTAATTTCCTTTTAAGATTATAGATCCTCGCCTTTTTTTTGGGAAAACCTAAGGAATACAAATGTCTCTAACTAGGTCTCCTTCAAGTCTACAGTTCAAAAGGTGTTTTTGAAAATGCCTTACTTGAGACCCTGTTTAATAAATACATAGCAATTTTAAGGTTACACATCTATAAGGATTTAGGTTGTGAATAGTTATCGTACTCCTAACTATATCTATCAATGCCCTATTACTCTTTTCTTCCACAACATCTTATTGATGTGTGCCTAGCATAGTATATTAGGCACATATGCCATATCTTTCAATGAAATTCGTAGACGAACTTGAATATTATCCTAACTTATCATATTTCTTATAGTATTCACCCTTCTATAAGATCTTACAACTTTCACCTTTTTGTTTAATTACTTTTCTACCACAATTATATATACCTCAAGAGCATCTAGTATTTGAGATTTTTTTTCTTAAGCAAATAAACATAACCATATCATGAGAAGTCATCAATAAAGGTAACAAATATTTTTCTCTATTACAACATAGAACAGTAAATAATCTCAACAAGTTGATTACTTCTTATTGGTCCTTCCTTATTATGTTTGGTTTATTTTCTCATAATTCAATCCACGTATATACTTAGATTAATTAAATCTAGATTTAGAAGAATCCCATTCTTTATAAATCTTTCTAATCTTCCTTGGATATATGACTTAAACGTCTATGCCACAAGTAAACAAATTATTCATCTGATACACTACATTTAATTCCAACATTACCATAAATGTTAAGTAAAGATTCAACAAATTTTTTATTAAGTTTCTATTTATATAAACCTTTAGTAAGAACAACTTAATCAATAAATAAGGTATTCTTAGATAAATTAAAAAAAACCATGCATCAATTCTCCTTTAAACCTAATAATATCAAGTTTTAGAATAAAAATAGGTTCTTAGAAATTGAACGTACAGAAAGAGTTTTCAAAAGATCTAATTGATGAAGATTAAACAATAAGTTCCTATGCCTTCAACTGGAACCCTCATTCAGTTTTCTATAAAGAGAAAAATTCTTATTTAGGTTTGTGGTTTGGATCATAATAAATACTTATAACATATAAAAAACTTGAGTAGCAACATCATTATCAAGCTACCAAAAATTAAGAGGAATTTTATATAATTTTGATTCAAAACATATAAAATTAAAATATTTACCTTTTATTATAACTAAACATTTTGTTTCAAGCAATCTTTTTTCTAGTGTCCAAATATCTTACAAAATTTATATTTTTCTACCTTTTTTTATTAGTTTGTGTAACATTAACAGAAGGATTCTTCTTTTTAAACTTGTTAGCTTTTTACTAATGATTCCTTTATTTCTTAAATCTTACTTCCTTTTGAGTAAGCTTATTAGACAATTCATTGATATCCTAATTTTCCTTCATAACATCGTGTTTAATTTGAAGAGACCTATACTCAAAAGATAGTCAGTTCAAAATAAATTATACCATAAAAGTGTCATCCATTGTCATTATACTATCTTTAGCCCTACTACAATGTTAGTCATCTCAATAATATGATCCAATATACATCGCTATTTAGTATACTTCACGATCATGAATTCTACCATAAAGGTATCAAGAAGTGACTTTTATTTAGAATGAAAATGTTCTTCTATAAACTTCAGGTATTCTTTTGCAATTTTAATTTTTTGAATGGTTGTTTCAATATTGTTGGTGATATTCATCCACTTAAACATCAAACCCAATCTATTAGAATGTTCTCATACCTTATGATATGGATTTTCTCCCCTACTACTTATATTCTTAAGAGTAGGAGTTTGATCCTCTAATAATAACAAGTTAAGTTCAAAACACCTAACTAAAAACTGACTTATTCACTCCATTCAAAAAAATTTATGCCATTAAAAATAATAAGAGATGAAGCTTACAAATAAAGACAAATTACTATAAAAATTCTTTATAAATGCTCATATTATGTACAATTTCATTTAAATTCAAAATAAACAATTAAAAGTATGCTAAAAGACCCTTTTCAACTGATGCTACAATACACTATTATAATGCAAATGCCAACAATAGTCAATTATAAGTAAATAAATTTTCCTAATTAAACATATATGTCATGTTTGGATATTCAAATATATTTAACCAAAATATTGATTTATTCCCATTATGTTACTCTCTCATACAATAATTTAACTCACCTTTAGGTGATTTAGAAGGCTATGTAATAATAAACAACAATGATTTGATAATTACTTTACTCATAGGCATTTTGATAAATAATATAGACAATTGACCTTTAATTTTTTATGCATATCATTATTGTAGTTTGTCCACTTCAGTGACTAATAAATAATAATTAAAAATTATGTATAAATAATGAATCTTGCTTTAATATTATGCATTTATAAAGCAATAACAAGAACATTTGATAAATGTAATTAAACTACTCGTCCTAAAGATCAAACTTTTTATTATATGAATTGCTAAAATTCTTTAAAAATTTTCCTCCTACCACCTAAAGAAAAATTTAGTTTAATTTGCAACTTTTTAATGACAAAATTGTAAATTTACAAGTAAGGATAAAGCTATATATTTACAATTATGAGCATAATAGTAAGTACTGATAGTGACATCATTGTAAAAACTTGGCAGTGACAAGATTGTAAATATACAATTCAAACAAAATCATAACTATCCAAGTGATAAAAATATAACTATAAAAGTTGGACAAAACTATAATTATTAAAGTGGTAATTATAAATATACATGTTGGACAAAATTATAATTATTTAATAGAGGGCATAATAGTAATTTTATAAGTCATCTTCATCCTTTAGATGGGGTTGTATAATCCATCTTCAACTCATCTTAAACCCACCACTGAACTGACAAAATCTTGCCTTCTAATAATCAAATTTTATTGAGTTTAAAGGTTTTTTACTCATCTTCAAAAAACTAAGTGATATATGATAATCAATTTAAACAAAAACAACTAAAAACACATATCAAAAGCAAAGGAGATTTGGTTATAAAAGAGCTTCAAAACCTAGAACATTTTTGCCATTTTGTGTAAAAACTTTTCCTAAAAGCATATATAAACATATATATGCATGCTCTAAAATAGTTTAGCCATTATTAGAAAAATCTTCATGACAATAAATAGAAAAAGTAAATGTTGAAAAACAAACAAGCACTGATACCATATATAATTACTTAACATTATAAGGAAAAAAAGTTTAATTAATCAAAATAAATATTAGCCACACGATATAGAACATATAATTCTCGCAATATAAAACATAAATACAAACCTAAAGAATTTGATGAAACCTATAAATTGCTTTGCCTCTTGAAACCTTTCTTATTTATAAAAGCTTTAGATATATTAATTATGCTAATTAATTGTAAATCTTGATTGATAGGGAAGGAACTATTTATATCCTTTATAATTTACTCTTATATGTCCATAATATAATAAAGTGAACAATCGTGAATATTTAGCTATTTAATTGTTGATTGAACTTAAATATGAATTATTGATTAGTGATAGTGGTGGATTGCATAATGTTTAATGGCTAGTTTATGATGTGTTTAGTGGTTAAATTTAATGTTTAATGTATGTTTAGGTTAGGATTTTGTTATTTAGATAAATATTTATGTTTTGAGTGTTTTGTAGGTTAGAGCACCCTGTTGAGCTTTAATTTTATATGTTTGGAGTGCCTTGATGTGTTTGTTAGTATTTCAGGGAAAATATTAAAGAACGGAGACGATTCGGAGAAAGCTCGAAACAGAACTCAAGGCTATGATCGTGGCCAATCATGAAAGAACTAGGACAGTTATGCCACGATCATGACATAATGAGAAATAAAGTGCCACGATCGTGGCCTATGTGACAGATAGCACGGACAACCTTCTAGTTTTAAGTTTTTGAGGGACTTTTGGGACTCTCAAAATTCCTAGGATTACCCTAAATGGCAAAGACATCTAAGACATAATAATGTAACCCTAAAGTAGCTTCACATTTTGCCATATTTGGAAGACTCCAAGGGAGAGGAGGAAGAAGAGAGAAGAGGAAGAGGAAGAGGAAGAGGAGAAAAGAGGAAGCGGGTCTTCGCAGTTGCTACCTTTCCTAAGTCGTCCGATCCTTTCCAAATAATCGTTTCTTTTCATTTTTGTATTCTTTTACTTTAAATGTTAAAATGAATATGAGAATGATGATTATGGGTTTTGGATTGTTGATGATGTTCTAACTTTTCTTTAGGGATTTTGAATTAATTCAATGTTAATCTAGTTATCTTTTATGTTAATTGATTCGGTGTTGTGATTAATTGTGACTCTTGCATGTTTTGATAAGAAATTAAGAGGGTGAACTTAATAAAAATGATTAGGTTGGATTAATGAGAGTTAAGTGATTCAATAGACCACGTGATTAATCAAATCGGTAATTTGTATAGAGAGAGATCCCATGTGAAGACTGGGTGTTCATTAGAAC
>JANSVB020000458.1:2099264-2113097 GCA_025504935.2 Erythroxylum haughtii
GTGTATTTTTGTACTTTTGACACTTGAACTCAAAGTTTGTAATTTGGTTTGAAATGTTATTAAAGCTTTGTAAAATTTACCTTTTGGATATTCACGAGTTATGGATGTTTTAAAAATCTTCGCAGAGTCATTTAGAAGTTTGCTTGAGTGTATGTTGTTAAGTTTGGGGACCGGTTGATCTAATAAAAAGAGAGAAAGTTTCAGGTTTATTCTCTATGGGTGAAAGGAGGCGGTCGCCTCGACAAGGGCACCTGCTCACCGCGGCGAAGCCGCTTGAAGGGTTCACCGCGGCGAGAGCTGCTTCGCTCGCTGCGGCAAGAATCGCTTCGCTCGCCGCGGCGAGGGCTTCATTTCTCGTTGCGGCGTGGCAAGCCGCGAGGGCTCGCCGTGACGACACATCTCACACCGCGGCGACACCCTAGTGCTTCCGAGAAAATTTTTCCTTCTTCTTTAAATTAAATGTTTCAAATGTCTCACCTCACGCACCAGGCACCGCGCTTTCATGACCGATGTTGGGCATCGGAAACGGGGTCCAACAAAGTTAGGTTAATTTAGTTTTATCTAATTCATAGTGGGATTGATACCTAAATTACTACAAGTTTACAATTTGTATACTTGTGGATATTGAGGGTTTTATATTACATAAAACTTACTTAATAATGTGTTTTCCATAAATTAAATTTTATGATGTGCATGAAGGCATTTTATAGGGGAAAACCATTATTTGAGTGATCTATACATCTGTAAATGGTAGAATCATAAGAGTTGATGATGTGTACTCTTATCGCTTTTATATGATCTTATCCTTACATATCATATATTCTACCTTAGGTGTTTCATGATACATTGGATAAGATGCTGATGATATATACTTGTTACGACTTTTATTATCATTGTTGTGTTGTATTTATGTTGATAATATACATTATCTACTTTGTAGTATCCTTTTCTATAAATATAATAGTGTAAACCTTCAATAATTTTAATTTTAAGAGATGGAAGTAGGATGTGGAGTTCACCTTAGAGATGGTTAATGTCAATATGGTCATGTTAATAAATAGGTCATTTGTTCCTATATATGCTAGTATATAAGCTGATAAAGCAGCCTATGTAGTCTAGAAGTGTTCAAATATAATGTCTTATTTGACCATAAAAGGTCTATACTTGACCATTTGCTCATTGGAATTCTAGCCAAAGATTTCATCAGTAATGTATCTCAGAGGTACATAGTATCTGCTAAAGATTGGTACTATTTTAAAAGAATTGTATTTTATGAGATACATAAGGGTAGGTGGATCAAGGGAATCCATTATTTGGATTTTCCACCTTTAAAATAAGTTAAAAACCTTAATGATTGTTATTCCTAAAGCTTGTATTATATACCAAGCTCTAGATACTCTTTCTTCAAAGTTTGGTATTCTTAAAACTTACAATTCCTAGTATGAAACTTAAAATATAAGTTCTTTTATTTATTATCTTTTTAGTTATGAAAGAGGAAAAGTTAAGGAAATCTAACCAAAAAACCTTGATTGTAATTTAAAAAAAAGTAAAGTGCAAACACTAATGTTTAATAGTAAAGCTTTTAAAAACCCTCCATATGGAGAATAGGGACATGCTAGTAGTACGAGAGGGTCTATATATTTCCTGAAGAGTATATGTTATCTCTTCTATAAAAATAAGGGACATAAAAATAGGATTGTATGAAATGAAAAACCCATAAAGAGAGACCAAAACTATCAGGTAACTGATTAGTTTATGCTATTCTTGAATATAATATTGATAAAGCCACATATAGTTCTTCATAGTTAGATAGGGGTAGTTTTAATCATATTGCCACTATAATGCCTGGATTCATATTAATAAGATAGCTAACTAGATTAATGGTTGGAAATAATTAAAGAGTTGATGTAATCTCTGTTAGAGTTGTTTATTTTAATTTGGTTATTGTTTTTAAACTTGTTTTATATAAAACTTTTTATATACCTTTTTTCGATGAATTTGATTTTCTATATCAAGTTTGGACAAAGCAAATTACAATATTGTAATAAAAATTTCCAATGTAAAGTTATTTTGATACAAAATATGTTGTTATAACTTTCTTATTATATGACCTATATAGATTGTTTCTAACTCCTGGTGAGATTTATGCTTTTTGTATATTAAACATTTTATTTGTAAATGGCCTTTGATAAAGGATAAATCATATATGATATGGGATAAAAGTTGGACTACATCTTTAAAGATAGATTTGACAGATTAATAAAAGATAACTTTCTTCCAAATTTGGATTATAAGGATCTAGAGACATATATTGATTATCATAATGATAAGTTGATGAAAATAATGAAAAAGAGGTCAATTCGTAGTTTTAATTTATTAGAAATCATTCATATTGATATCTGTGGCCACTATTCATTTGCTCTTTGCAATGTCAGACATTTTTCCTTTCATTGATGATTATTCCTTTCATTGAATTTTTTTAATAAATTCAAGATCTTTAAGACTAAGGTTAAGAACCAAATAGGAAAATGGATCGAGGTTGGCAATTTAGATCATGAAGGTGAGTATTATGGTAGAAATAAAGTTTTAAGACAAGAAAAGGTCTAATGTAACCAAAGGGTAGAATCACACCCTAAAGGACATGATGACAAACACGTAGAGCAAGACTAACATCCCAGATTACTTTTGGGGTGAAACCATCAAGACTTCTTATAAAATTTTTAACAAACTCGTAAGCAAATCAATACCAAAGAAAAAAATTTTAACTCAAGAAAGGGTGGAAACTCAACCTTACTAATCTCTTTTTATAGGGTTAGCTTGTTAAGGTGCATCTATATAATCTTATTGATGATAAATTGCATTCTCATTTCACTCATTGCTATTTTATATGTTATTTGTTAAAAGATTAATTGAATATACTTATATACCCATATTTAGTGTGTTTTGCTTTCTATTTGAGAGTTTTATAGTACTTTTTATATTTATTTTACTTCAAGTGTATTTATAGGTGATAAATGCCTTCATAAACAAAAAGGATAAGAATTAGGATGAAATTAAGTCATACAATGGAATATTTTAAGCAAAATTAGAGATATATGGTCGTGCATAAAGATCATGTAGGTTAATGTAAATGTGTGAAGCTTTGAAGATGCTATTTATACTCGTGTGAAGATATACACCTATGTATGTTGACATATATGACCATGTATTTAGCCTAAGTAAGCTTTTAAGACTATGTAAAGTCGTGATTTAGAGGGTATTTTGAGATACACGATTACCTATACAATCATATAAATGATTGTGTATATTCCAAAAACCATAGTTTTTAATATGAAAGGAAGTTATGAAGACTAGAGCCAAAAGGAAACGATTTTAGAGTCGAGTTACACACCAAAAAAGGAAAGAAGAAGTAGTTCTAAATAGAGGATGACGAAAATATGATGATTATTTCATGAATTGATATAGAACAATCTTTGAACCAAATTTCAAAAAAAAAAATATTAGAGACAAAAGGGGATACATATTATGGATTCTTTTATTTTTGTTCGTTCTTCTGAATATTTGATGTTGGATTTGTTTTGCATGTTTAAGAACCAATTTGTTTAGTATATATGTGTCATAAACCCTAAGTTGAGATGGATAATAAGATATAATTTTTTATTCAATGCAATTTTATTGATTGATTTATTGTGATTCAACTATATGTTTATATTCTTGAATTTATATGATTCGAATATTAGTCTAATGTTTGATTTCATATGATTAAGATTGAGAAATCCTTTCATTTGAATATATCTACCTTAGTTGGAATAACTTGCATGTAAACTTGGAGATAGGTCAACATAAATTCTACGGATTAAGGTCAAACCTAAAAGTGAAATTCGTGAATTAAGTAATGCAATTGTAGGAGTTTTAACTAGAAAGAGATTTCACTTAATCAACTATGGGTTAGTTGTTAATACTCTTAAGAAAGATATTATCAGAAGACAGTAATTTTCATAGTCCCATTGTCAATAGGGGCTAGATACTACTTACTTGATATCATTTCGTCGTAGTGCTTTCTTCATCCTAGTTCAATATTGTGATAAACCTTAGTTTAATTTTCAATTAAATACATAACTTGATTTAGCAGTTAGATAATAGAAAAAAGGTTAATACTAGTACTTACATTCCTCATGAGATCGATCCATACTTGCTAATGCTAGCTATAATTACACCATGCACTTGAGGTTAAAATTTATAATAGCATACATACAGAAATTAAGTTTTTGAAACTATTGTTGGGGACTATAATATTAGGAAAGTCTAGCTTTCATTAATCTAACCATTATTGCTTATTTAAAATCTTTTCTTGGTTTTCTCATTGTTCATAGATCTTGGGGTTAGTTTATGAACTAAAGTAATCCATCAAAGTTAGTAATTGAACCTCCAGAGATTAAAAGAGTAGTTTGTAGAAATCTCTACAGAACATAACTTAGAGAGTTTGAACTAGATCTACAGATGGAGGACTTAGAAGGTTAGATTGATACTAAAGACTCCAGAACCATAGCAGACCAACCAAGGACTATGTTTGACTATGCTAGACTGAACTTGATAAGAGTATAGTCCATCATTATAAGACTAACTATTAATGTTAACAATTTTGAGATTAAATCGAGTATTATTTAAATGGTGTACTAAGCTGTTTAGTTTAATGAGTTGTGAGATGAGGACCCCATTGCACATATCTCAAACTTTCTAGATATTTGTAATACTTTCAAAGTCAATGGCACTAATAATGACACAATAAGAAAGAGATTATTCCCATTTCATTGAGGGGCAAGGCAAAGAAATTGTTGAATTCTCTGCCTAGATCATCACTTACTACATAGGACCAAGTAGCAGAGAAGTTTCTTTTGAAGTACTTCCTACCAAAAAAAGACTACCAAACTAAAAAAAATGACATCTCCTCATATTCCTAAGCTAACTTAAAGACATTATATGATATAAGGAGAGATTCAAGAGATGTAGAAGAAAATCCCACATCATAGTCTATTGTTATGGATGCAAATACAAATCTTCTTTAATGGACAAAAACATAATACAAAGAAGATCATAAATAATACATTAGAAGTAGCCCATGACCTGATGAAAGACATGGCTATGAATAACTATTAGTGGTGCTCCTCTAGAGCAAGACTTGGGAAGTCATTGGAGGGATATGAAGTAGATACAATGGCACAATTGGTAAACCAGGTTGAAGCTTTGAATCCTTAGTTTTAAGTTATGTAGTGTGAGGTGTACAGGTTAAGACATTCAAATCAAAATTGTCAAACATTATAACCCAAATATGTGGATTACATAGGGAATTCTCCTAGACTTAAAATAATCCATATAATAATACATATAATTTTGGATGGAGGAATCACTCCAATTTCTCTTTGAGGAATCAAGGACAGGTAAATAAGAACACTCCACTAGTATTTCAGTAGTAACCACCTTAGGATAAGAAGTTGAATTTTAAAGACATGATGTCTAGACTGTTCAAGAGTTAGACATAAGACATCAAAGAACACAGGCTTTTATATGTAACTTGGAGATTCAAGTTGGTCAGCTTGTAAAATTATTATCTAAAAGACCATAATGGAGTTTGTTGAGTACTACTAAGATAAGTCCTAAAGAACATGTTATGCTAATCACCTTAGAAGTGGAAAAGAGATACAACATGAGAATGAACCTAAGAGAAGAAGGAGAATAATATAGAAGTCAAGAGAAAGTTGAAGGTAAAGGAACATTTAAAAGTTCAAGAAATTTCAGCCTGCCATTTTTTATCATACCAAAGTGAAGAAAGATATAACTGATGAGTAATTTGGTAAGTTCCTTGAACTGTTTGAACAAATCTAGATTAACTTTCCCTTTGTTAAAGCTCTTATGCAAATGCCTCAATATTTCAAATTCTTGAAGTAGTTATTAAAAAGTAAGAGAAAGTTAGAAGAGTTGGTGAATGTAATGCTAAGTGGAAGGTGCTTAGTAATTTTGCAAAGAAAGCTACGAGAGAAGCGCAAAGATCTAGAGAGTTTTACTATCCCTTGTCAAATTAATAGCTTAAAAATAGAAAAGGCTTTAGCCAAACTAAGAGCCAATATTAATATGATATCTTACTCCTTATTTAAGAAACTAGGATTAGGTGAAACAAAATCTACTAGGATAAGTTTGTAGTTGGAAGATAGATTAGTAAAACATTCTAATGGTGTTATAGAGGATATTTTTATTAAGCTTAATAAGTTTAACTTCCCAGTGGACTTTCTGATTCTTAAGATAGAAGAAGATGTAGAGGTACTTCTAATCCTTGGTCCACCCTTAGCTAGTGCTAAGTCAATTATCGATGTTTGCAAGGGCAAGTTAACACTAAAGGTAAGGGATATAAAGGCTGTATTTAAAATGTATGATGTAGTGAATCACTCCCTTGAACTTATTGATGTTGGTAATCTAGTGAATTATGTAATGATTAACTTTCAGCTATTTTATAAGACTCTTCTCTTAAAGGTCCACAGGAGCTTTTGCAAGCTCAAGGTAGTAAAAAAAAAGTGGCAATTGGAAAACAGGTAGCTTACTTAGAGATTATGGAACAAATGGTAGCATAACAATAACTTAATCTTTATAAGTTGCCTTAAACATGAAAGTTGCATTGAATTAAAGACGTTAACAAGCATTATGAGGAGGCACTTAAAAATTAGGATAAGTTTCATTGTCATTTCATTTTTTTTATTTTAGTGTTAGTGTAGGATTTTGTTGATTTTTGGTGTGTTTTATGTTAGGATATAGAGCTTCCTCATTTGATTATGCAAACTTTTCATGTTATGGTAAGTGTGTTGAATTTCTAAACTTAATTTGAGTGGACATTGTTCAAGGTTTTAAAGAATTTTTATGGTATACAATAGCATACAAATTTGATTTCAACATGTTCACACATTCACGATCACCTACACTATCCAAAGACATGCCCTTATATAACTTACACGGTAGTTATATGATCGTGTATCTAACTATATAAGTATGTCATATTTCATACACCTTCACACATTCGCATCAACCTACACAATTATGATGCAAGTCTTTGTTTGAAATATATGGTCATGTAATTGACCTTGTATCTAACTATGTAAGTCTATGATAGTTCACACACCTATGTCCCTTTAAAATTCATAAATCTGTGACTTATATGATCCACTGCATAGCTGTGTAACTAATCGTATATGTCTGCGTCAGTTGTTTTAAAAACCCTATTCCTCTTCATTTTCTCTCGTTTTCTCCATTCCTTTTACCACCCACTATTGCAATCTCTCATTCTCCAAACTATTTAAGTTTTGTTATGCTCAAATTGTGACACCCAACTAAGTTCTTTCATTTATTTCACTTGATTTATGCTTGAATTTTTGGATATTTTTCTAATCTTAGAAATTTTCACCCCCAAAATGCTATGGTTAGGATTTCTTACATTTAGTTTTAGAATTTGTTGCATTTTAGTGTGATTTACATTGATTATGTGCTTGATTTTGGTTTAAAAGTTAAGTTTTTCCTTTTTCGTATGAATTATTGGTTTATTTTGATTAATTGCATGGGAATTGATGAAATTTGAATTGAGTATGTGATTTTGCTCACCAAATGTTGAATTGTGATATTTTTTTGCAATTAGGATTAATTTTTTGTTTTATGGTAATTTGATGTCGTCTAGTTTAATTTCAATTCAATTTTCTTTTTTGCATGAATTAGGTGTTAATTTTATTTAGTATGGTTTAATTTTTAGATTGTATAGTTGAATTTCTAATTTTAGGATTTACTTTAGTAATTGCATTTTTAGGTAAATTTTATTGGTAAATTGCATGTTTAATTTAGTTTTCAAGTTTTTCCTTTGTTTAAATATTATATTTTTATTACATTATTTTTAAGTTAATTTAATTTTAATTTTTAATTATGTTTTTTCACAATTATACAATTTAGTGAGTATACAAACCAAGTGTTGGGAAGAATTTTTTATTCATATTTTTATTTATTACTTTCTCATACTTAATTTAGTTTTAGTTACAATGATGGGACAATGAAGAGCAAAGGAGGTACTAACGAAAAGGCAGAGAGAATTAGGGTCATTTAGAGATCAGAGTGGAGCTCACCAACCATAAGAGCGAAAAAATGTAGTATATCCACCAAAGAAACACCACCTGTTACACTTCAATTCTAGAGCCCACGAGGAGCAATACCAGAGGCCTAAGGATAAGAGATTTGGAACTGACAGATGTATCAATTGGGAGGTGTTGGAGTAGGTCATCTTGGCTGAGTAGGTTCAGGATTTGATCAATATTGGGGTGTCGTTTGGTTTCTTCAATAATATGGAGTCTTTATACAGGGAGCTTACACTTAAGGTGCTCTCCATATTTTTTATAGAATAGGGTCAATGATTAGGACCAACCGAGAATGATTCAATTTAGGATGTTAAGGGAGATTACTAAGATGAGTTACACAAATTTTTTCATGATAATGGGTCTTTATGAGCAAGAGTTCATGGGGACATAAGAGCATATAACCTTTTAGATAAAATTATTACATGAGATGTGACCTTATGACATCTAGTGCACCATCAACGAGGAGGATGAGTACAACCCTAATAAATCCGAAGCATCCACCCTTCAACACCCTGCACTTCTATACATTCATAAGATTCTAAGTCATACACTAAATGGGTGGATTTACATCTTCAGAATTGTTAGAAACTTGGATCTCTTCTACTTATGGAGTAAAAGCGAGAGGATGTTGATTCACCTAGGGCATGCTTTAGCTCATTTCTTCAAGCGTTTGAGTGAAAAGAAGAAGATAGGAACTTTCTGTGTCAGGTCATATGTGACGTGGTTAAAAATAAGGATGGGAGTCTTCGAGAGGCTATCACTAATGAGGTAGTTTGGTACCATAGTCACCTTTAATTTGGACATCATGAAGAATATACACATATCCAAGAGGAGTAGACCAACAGGAGATATTTATCAACTGATTGGGCTTCAAAACGAGCAGGTAACTTTGAGAGTAGATGGGGATCGCCTTAATATAGCGAAGCATCCACCAAGATAGGGCTCACTATCATCCGAGATAAATAGAACAACATAAGAGGAGGTTATTGCATAATTGCCTAGGGCATTAACACCACCTGGACGCTGCGACTAGCTGAAGATAACTCAATTAGAGAATCATATGAGGAAGATCTTCGAATTCTAGCGCACTATCCAAGTACACCAATTGGCACTAACGGAGTGAACAAAGAGATTAGAGGCTTATGAAAGATGGATGGAAGAGGTTTTAGTGCAGATGGCGGGACATCTTGGGATATCCATTCCCCCTCCACTATCTAGAGCAGCTGCATCATCTTCGAGTTTGTAACAGTATGAGACTCCAAAACTAGAGGATCCTCTGACCGCAAACATACCAAACTCATAGAAAGATTGACTGATACTGAGAGTCTGGATGCTATATTTGGGTTTTTCTTTTCTTTCTTTTATTATTTGTGTATTTTCTTATTTTATTTTATATGAATATTAGTAATGTAATTTTATTTTATGTTATTTTTATTTTCATGTTTTTTATTTTTATTTTTATTTTCTTTTATCGTTTTATCTTTCTTTTATATTTTGCAAGGTGGATTGTACATAATATCATATGGACTCTTCACCAAATTCAGAACTATGTAAATCTTATTATTCAAGAAAGTACGAATTCATACCTTTCTCATTTTTTATGTTTTCTTGATATTTTATTTATCTATGCTTCTACTGTGCACATTGGGGACAATGCATAATTTTAAGTACGAGGAAGTGGTTTCAAATTTCTCAAGTTTTTTGTAATCTTTTAATTAATTCTTATTAATTGACACCCCAATTTAGCTAAAATCAGTCCAAACTACTTTAGGTTATTATTGATTATTGAATTGAATTAGTATGCAAAAAGATGAAAGTTAAAATAAACTTGCTTTTATAAGTCATATTTTAATCATTGATATAATTAATTTGAAAGAAAACTGCCTACCATTTACACACACGAATTATTGTTGTGAGATTTTGAGCCAAAGAGCAAATACATCACTATTTTAAACTCTTTTGTTCTTTCATATATGTTATCAATCATAGTTGGATGAATCTAAAACTTGCTTTTATTATCCGTGTTATGACCAAATTGTTAAATTAAAAGAATTGAAATGAAAAATACATTTATTTTAAACCCTTTGTTTTATCCTATTTTCTTGATTATTACCCATCATATTTTATCCCTTAGAAGTAACCACTTTTGAGACTTAGCCTTTTCATTGATTATAACCACATTAATAACCTTTACCTTATTTTTTTTGAAAGCCTTTTCATTATTTTTGGTCCACGAAGGATTTTATTTACTTGATTACTTGAAACTTGGATTATATTGAAGAACTTTTTTTGGAAAGGTCCAATATTCTTTTGATTATTGGTACATAGTGAACGCTTAAAATAATAATAAACAATAAAATATGTTGCAAGACTAAATAAAAAGTGTTAAAGTTATTGTACTAATGGAAATATGGTGTGAAGAACCTATACTGTGAAGAACTAAGTTTCATGTAATTTTGTTTATGTAAATTTCCTTAATTCTTATCACCTTTTTTATTATCCCTATCATAACTTTACCTCAGCCTCATTTGAAAACCTATAAGAAAAACTTTTGATTTTTGTTTCCAGTTTATAAGTGATGGAGATATGACTTTATTGCAAGCTTACAGTTAAGAATCTGCCTATGTATTGATTTGAGAATTCTTGCACTTTTTTACCCTAAACACTTTGAATGTATTGAGTGAATCTTGGGTGAGGGTTTAAAAATTTGTTCTTTTGATTTCAAAAAGATTATCTATGTGATTGTTTTTTCTATTGACTAATCAAAGGTTGGTTTTAAGATGATTTAAATCTAACTGAATGTTAATTTGATTAATATGATATAATGATTTAAGGTATGGATGGATAGGTTGAGGTTAATAAGGGATGAATGTTTGCAAGTTTTATGATTTGGATTATGATTTTCTTAAGGACAAGCAAAAGCTTAACTATTGGGAACTTTGATAAACTATTAATTGACTATATTTATATACCTATATTTGGTGTGTTTTGCTTGTTATTTGAGATTTTATAGTATTTTTTGTGCTTATTTTGTTTTAAGTGTTTTTGTAGGTAATAATTTCCTTTATAGAGCAAAATGAGAAGAATTCAAGTGAAATTGAGGTATAAAACAAAAGATTTGAAGCCACTTTAGAGACATACGATCCTATATAAAGACCTTGTAAGTCATTACAAATGTGGAAAGCTTTGAAGATGATGTTTATACCCATGTGAAGATACACCCTTATGTATGTTGACATATACGACAGTGTATATGGCTCATGAAATCTTTTACAACTGTGTAAAGTCGCAATTTAGAGGGTTTTTGATATACGCAATCACCTACACAATCTTGTAAGTGATCGTGTATATTCTAGAAACCCTAATTTTTACTATAAAAGGAAGTTATGAAGGCTAGAGGCAAAAGGAAGTGATTTTAGAGTCAAGTTAGACACCAAAAAAGGAAAGAAGAAGCAATTTTGAATAGAGGACAAGGAAAATGCGAAGATTATGTCATGGGATTTGATAAAAAGCAACCTTTGACCCAAATTTCAAGAAGATTTCATTAGAGATAAAAGGGGATATAAATTATGAATTCTTTCATTTCCTTTTGTTCCTTTGACTATTTGACGCTAGATGTGTTTTCTATGTTTAGGAACAAATTTGTTTAGTGCCTAAGTATCATGAACCCTATGTTGGGATGGATAATATGATATAATATTTTATTTAATGCAAGTTTATTAATTGATTTATTACAATTCAACTATGTGTTTATATTCTTGAACTAATATGTCCAAAATATTAGTCCAATATTTGATTTCATAAGTTTGACATTGAGAAATCCTTTCATTTGAATAGAACTTCCGTAGTTGGAAGGAGTTGCATGCAAACTTAGAGATAAGTTGACATACATACTTTAGATTAGAGTCAAACCTAATAGCAAGATTCAAGAATCTAGTAATGCAATCTTAAGGGTTTTAACTAGAAATAGCTAATCAACTGAGGGTTAGTTATTACTAGTATTAATATAAGATATGAATTTCCAAAGTCTAATAATCAGTAATTTACACATCGGTTGGAGAAGGGAACGAAGTACTCCTTATAAGGATACCGATACCTCTCCCTTATAGATGCATTTTCTATGGCCTAATGCACCGAATCTGTAACATCCCATCCCCGAGGGAAAGGGTAGAATAGTCATTTGGAATGGGTTCTTATTGTTTACGATTGTCTTGGCGTGTTCATGCATTCACATATACATATGAAATTTTCTTATTTAATTGATGATTGATGATTGATGATTGATGATTGATGAGTTAGAAGTTAATAAATGAGATGTCATGTAGTGTAGGTGAATTGAGTTGTTTTGGATGGATTGTAATGATGTTAGAGGAGTGTTTATGAAAGGAAGATGATTGAGTGTGTGTGTTGCAATTTTGTGGACTAATGTTCAAGGATAGGTTGTGAGTTAGTTAGGGTGGATATATGAAGTGAATTGAGTGAGAAGTGGTTTAGAAATGGTATGGAAGATGTAGAATGTGAGTTAGGTTGTAAATCTGGAAAATTTATTTTGTGTAGATTTCAATGGTTTGGTCGTAACTTTTTTTATGGTTATGATATTGAGGTGAGGGTTAGCTTGAATTAAACTTGAGAAGCTTGGCTAGAATTCTTATGAAGGAAGTGCTATCCAATTATGGCTTGAAGGGTTCTTAATTTTGCCTTGAAAGTGGACAATATGTGTAGGGTGAATAGTGCCAGGTTTATGAGTCTAACATTGAAAACCTGATACTTTGGGGAATTTTTCAAGGCTAAAGTAGATAGATTTTGTGAAATTGGTCTTCATGAAAGTTGAAGATTTTCTTGTTAGCTTTCTATCTCCACTAAGTATGACATTTTTCGATTTTAAGGTTGAAAGTTATGACTTGTGAACTTTCAGATGGTATTTCAAACTATTAATGTGCTTTGTGTGTGAAATGTCTCCAAACACAGGGTAAGTGTGGATTTTGTGGTTATTGTACTTTGAAGCAAATTCTAGACTGTGATGGTTTAAATTAGTTCAAGTGGTCTATTAGAAAATTGTAGATGAATGTCTTAGCTTTGAAATGATGTATAATATGCTATTTGTGGATGTAAGAATTGTACGCTATGGATTTTTAAAGTATGGATATGGTTTAAGTGATATAATTTAACACTCTTTAACAGGGCAGCCACAATCATGTGAGAATTTGATCTAGTTAGAGGGTTAAATTGCCTTAAAGTGCTTCATGAAAGTTTAGATTATGTTTTGATCTTTCCATTGATGTAAAGTATGGAAATTTTAGACCATGGACAGAAACTTTGAGTGGCTATTTGACCCCTTTAGAGATAGAATTGTTTTTTAAGTTCTTCATAGAAGTTGTAGAGCTTCCTTTTATCTTTCTAATGATATCAATATTGTAGATTTTGGAGTTCTGAATCAAAAGCTATGGAGTTTGGAAGTTGAGATGTTGGTGAAGAAAAAGGGTCACTGGTCGGCCAGATGGGTTGGCCAGAATGTGGAGATCGGTCGGCCAGATGGGTTGGCCAGAATGTGGCGATCGGTCGGTTAGATCAGTCGGCCAGAATGTGGAGATCGGTCGGCCAGAATGTAGAGATCGGTTGGCCAGATGGGTCGGCCAGAATGTGGAGATCGGTTGGCCAGATGGGTCGACCAGAA
>JANSVB020000458.1:2113197-2129587 GCA_025504935.2 Erythroxylum haughtii
ACGAGCGTATAGCAACCGCTTGTGAGTGAGAGAAGAGGTCGGGATCAGTTCGCGTCTGCATTAGTGTCTAATAAATTTTGTATCAAATTATATTTTCTGATTTTTTTGTACAAATGATTAGGTCAATTTGTAAAGTCAACGGACTAAATTAATTTGTATTTATAAAAAGAGCCTCCGTGGTCATTGTACTTACGGGTGATTGTGTATGTTAATTGATTTCCGCATAGTGTATGTTTGTGTTTTCAAAAATAATTTATACTGAGGTTTGACTGAGTGATATAGCATGTCACCCTCGCAGAACACGGACTCAGATATCACCATTGATATCTGATTTGAGTCATGCAAAAATAGAGTGTTATATTTAGGTGATATCAAAGCCCAAAAATATAAACTTATATGAGCATTTTGTGAAACATAAATCTAAGTTACATACATTGAAGTTATGTCAAAACGAAGAAATGTTGCGTAATGCCAACAAGTTTGGAGGAAAATTCAATAAGCGACAGCGCCATTCCTTCCGTCTAAAGCTTCTCTTTGTTTTTGACCAACTGTCATCGGCTCGCCAGTTAATATTAAAAAAACCGCAAACCCAGGGCCTTTCCGTAATTACATCATGCATACTTCGTTGATGTTAATGTAACTTCGCGAGCATCAGCAAACAACTCCATGTGTCACCATTCTATACCCTCACCAGTACGCCCCTCGTGAGTCGCGCCGATATTGCAATCCACACTAGGCCCCTATAAATTAACTTTTCAGAGAGACCAGACATCTTGAAGAGAAAGAAGGGGAGGGTTTTTTTTTAATGGTACAGTGGATGATTTCTAGTGTTTCGAGCTCACTATGGTCCACCCACACCACCGACACCGCCGACAGCCACAGTTCTCTGGCCACGATCTCCCGCCGCAGCAACGATGGCGCCCATGTCCTCAGTTCTTAGTCAAACTTCTCTGTGATTCCTGCAATTTTCATCGTCAACGAACTGGCCGTACAGTTCCAATCGAGACTGTAGTCTCTCAATGTAACCCCAGACCCTACAGGTCCCATACAAAGGGCTCCGGTCCAATTGCGGCTTGCCTTTATTTTCGGGACCGAGCTGACGCTCTAAACGCCGTCGTTCACCTCTGGGAACAGCGGCTCGCTGATGAGCACGTGTTCATTCCGGAGGTTGATTTTGGGGTTAGTGAAGATGTGAACGACAAGATCAAAACTTTGTTCCTGTTGCATGTTGAGAAGGTTCTGGAAGGGGAGTGTGTGAAGAAATTGAAGAAAAAGGCAGCTGATTTGTGTGGCGAGATTAGAAAATGTGAGGTTTTGCCCAGGAGATCGAAGGGTCTGCAAGCTATTGCGGAAATTAAAGATAAGGAGAATGGTTTGAAGTTAGAGAGGGATGGGATTGCGAGGAGAATTGAGGAGTTCAGGAGTGGAATGAAGTGTTTGACGGAATGTATTGAAGGTAAGCAGAGTAAGGAGTTTGGGGTTTTGAGGTTTGGAACTGAGGATGGTTTGAATTGGTGTAGAATACATGCCATGCTGTCGAGAGAATGTAGAAGGCTTGAAGATGGGTTGCCCATCTATGGTTTTAGGAGGGAGATTTTGCGTAGGATCAATTCACAGCAGGTATGGCTGGTTTCTGTTCGAATGAATATTTGTAATTCCGATCTGTTTCATGTTATGACTTGAAACGATTTGTAGCATTCTTTGTGTTTTTGGAACTACAACATTCGGCTTTCTTTTTGATTGATCGGGTTTGTGTACTGGAATTCTGACCTGTCATTGCATTTAGAGATTGTTATTAGTCTTTGTTATAATAGAAGAGGAAGAAGAGCTGTGTGAGTAAAACACTTTATTTCTCTTGGATAGCTTTTGCATTGTGTGTATATTTAAAGTCGGAGCCAATGTTTTTCTCGTAGCATTAAGGTAGTGAAACAAATTTAAATTGCCATATTCTTTGTAGTTCTTGCCAAACTATGAAGCTTACACTCTATGACTTCATTTAGGCACATGTAACCATGACACTGGCCACTCTATGAAGATTATATGGATGTCTTTGCTAATATATGGCTATTTCCCTTATTCTTGTATAATATATACTCACTGGATTTATACATAAGTGAATAACTCTTAACTCCACTGGAGGATTGTTGTACCTAACAATTTTAGTTGAAATACATGCTTAATCCGAGTATCCTGATGAAAAGTTTCTTGGTTGGGATGTTTTGAGGAATTGCAGGTTTTTCAATAACTGTAGAAAATTTGATTCCTCCGCTATTTCAGTTGCATGATGCGGTGAACCAAGTCAATTTATAATTTTCCCATCACCTTTGCTAGACCTGTCTGAAGAATTGTTTTTAATCGTCAATTGGTTATTTGTCATCTTTTCCTTTCCTCACAGGTAATGGTCTTGGTTGGAGAGACAGGTTCAGGGAAGAGTACACAGTTGGTACAATTTCTTGCTGATTCTGGAGTCCCTACCCCTGGTTCTGTTTTGTGCATTCAACCACGCGAAGTTGCTGCAATTTCCTTGGCAAAAAGGGTTGGTAAAGAAAGCATCAGATGTTATGAAGAAAATGCAATTGCCTGTTATCCAAGCTATTCATCTGTACAGATGTTTGATTCCAGGGTTGTATACATGACTGATTACTGTTTGCTGCGGCATCTCATGAAAGATAAAGACTTTATCTAAAGTTTCATCTAAGGCTTTATCTAAAGTGTCATGCATTATTGTCGATGAAGCTCATGAAAGAAGCTTGAATACTGATCTTCTGTTGGCGATGATACAAAAGTTACTGATGATAAGGCCAGATCTGAGGCTAGTTGTAATGTCTGCAACAGTTGATTCCAGGAAATTGTCTGAATACTTCTATGGTTGCGGGACGTTTTATGTTTTAGGAAGAAGCTTTCCAGTTGATATCAAATACGTTCCTGATGCACCCAGAGCTTCTTCCACCTTATTTAACAACAGCAGTGTTGCCCTATATGTTTCTGATGTTGTTAACATGGCAATGCAGATTCATGAATCAGAGGGGGAAGGGGCAATACTGGCCTTTTTGACTTCTCAATTGGAAGTGGAATGGGCTTGTGAAAAGTTTCAGTCTCCTTCTGCAATCGCTTTACCATTACATGGAAAGCTTTCCCATGAAGAGCAGTTTCGTGTTTTCCAGAACTATCCAGGGAAAAGAAATGTTATTTTTTCTACAAACTTAGCAGAAACATCCTTGACTATTCCAGGGGTGAAGTATGTAGTTGACTGTGGTATGGTTAAGGAGAGCAGGTTTGAACCTACTTCTGGTATGAACATCCTCAGAGTTTCCAGGATCAGCAAGAGTTCTGCTAACCAGAGAGCTGGTCGTGCTGGTCGAATTGGACCTGGAAAATGTTACCGATTATACTCCACAAATGATTATCAGTCAATGGCTTGCCATCAGGAACCTGAAATATGCAAGGTTCACCTAGGTATTGCAGTTCTAAGGATTCTTGCCTTGGGAAACATGGATGTGCTTGCATTTGATTTTATTGATGCGCCCAGTGCTGAGGCAGTTGACATGGCAATAAAAAATCTTGTGCACTTAGGTGCTATTTCCTGCAAAAATGATCTCCTGGAATTGACCTTTGATGGGCATGATTTAGTTAAGTTGGGTATTGAGCCCCGCCTCGGTAAAATTGTTCTTGAAAGTGTCCGTTATAACTTGATAAAGGAAGGAGTTGTCCTTGCTGCTGTTATGGCAAATGCTAATAGCATATTTTGCCGGGTTGGCGATGTTGATGATAAACTAAAATCTGATCGCCTTAAGGTACGGTTCTGCCATCAAGATGGGGACCTCTTCACTTTGCTTTCTGTTTACATGGAATGGGAAAGAGTGCATCCAGATTATAGAAATAAATGGTGCTGGGACAACAGCATTAATGCAAAAACAATGCGAAGATGCAGAGAGACAGTGGTAGAACTGGAGAACTGTTTGAAAAATGAGCTCAGCATTATTGTTCCAACTTACTTTAATTGGAGTCCTCACATTGTCACTGAGTATCACAAACAGATGAAGAAGATCATACTTTCGTCATTAGCTGAGAATGTAGCTATGTACTCTGGATATGATCGTCTTGGCTATGAGGTGGTCTTAAGTGGAGAATCCTTTCAACTTCATCCTTCATGTTCATTACAAATGTACAGTCAGAAGCCTAATTGGGTTGTTTTTTGTGAACTCTTGTCTATTTCAAGCCAATACTTAGTCTGTGTTTCTGCTATTGATTTTGACACATTATCTGAATCTAGTCCTTTATTTGATGTTTCAAAGGTGGAGAGTAGAAAATTGATGTTGAGGTTGATTAAGGGTTTTGGGAGTACTCTTTTGAAGAGGTTCTGTGGAAAATCAAATAATAGCTTACTCTTACTTCTTCAGCGCATACAATCGACTTTTCAGGACAAACGAATTGGAATTGAAGTTAATGTGGACAATAATGAGATTCAATTATTTGCACCTAAGCAAGTCATGGAAAATGTTCACAATCTTGTGCATGAGGCATTGATGTATGAGAAGAAGTGGTTAATTAATGAATGCTTAGAAAGATGCTTATTTCGTGGAGTAAGAGCTGGCGCATCTCCCCCAATTGCACTTTTGGGATCAGGTGCAGAGATCAGGCACCTGGAGTTGGACAATAGGTATTTGAGTGTAGATGTGTCCTTTCCGAGCAAAAATGCTTTGGATGACAAGGAGATATTAACGTTTTTTGAGAAATCTGTGTCTGGAGTTTGTAACTTTCACAAATTTACAGCCATCGGACAAGATGGTGATGATACAACAAAATGGGGTAGGGTAACATTTCTCTCTCCTGCAGCAGCTAGGAAAGCTATAGATTACAACGAGTTTGAATTATCTGGATCTTTGGTTCAGTTGGCCCCTGCTTGGCCATTTACTGGGGGTAATAAGAAGTTATCCTTTCCAGCTGTAAGAGCCAAAGTTATCTGGCCACGCAGGTACAGCAAAGGCTATGCAATTGTCAGATGTGAAAGGAATGATGCCGAGTTTGTTGTCAGGGATTGTTTTAATCTCCTCCTTGGTGGGAGGTTTATTCATTGTGAGGTCAGCACAAAGGATGTGAACAGTATTATCATCAGAGGGTTGGATAGAGAAATTTCTGAAGTGGAATTACTTGAATTTCTACAAATGGCGACGAGGAGGAGAATTTTAGATGTTTTCTTAATAAGGGGTGACGCTGTAATAGGTCCTTCGCTTGCTGCTTGTGAGGAAGCACTTCTTAAGGAAATTGCCCCATTCATGCCAGATCAGGCCCCCTTGAGTGATTACTGCCATGTTAAAGTTTTTCCATCTGAGCCAAAGGATAACTTTATGAAGGCTTTGATCACTTTTGACGGTAGGCTACATCTGGAGGCTGCAAAAGCTCTGCAACATATCCAAGGGAAAGTACTTTCTGGATGTTTTTCTTGGCAAAAGATGCAGTGTCATCAGCTGTTCCATAGCTCTGTATCATGTCCTGCTCCTGTTTATGTATTCATTGAGAGGCAGTTGAATTCTTTGGTCAGAAGTTTTAACCATCGACCTGGTAATACTTCACATGAAGTTTGATCCATGTGCCTACATATAATATTGATGTCTCAACTAAAACATGTGACAGATTTTGCATGATGTTTCATATGTTCTTCTTTGTTATCAAAATTCTCCAGTCTTTTTGACGGAATCGACAATGGTTTGTTTTAACTATTTAGTTTATCCACCAAGTAATATTCAAGCTTATCGGTAACCTGATACTTCTAGTATTAATCTGTGGGAATGATATGAAGGAAATCATAATCTGGTCTGAGATAAATGAATTTAAAGTGCATCCTGTTATTTAATTGTACCGTTACGTGTTTACAGCTGAGATTTTCAAAATTTTCATAGATCTTTGACCTTTATTTACCACTGACATAACTCCTTGTACAGGTGTGATCTGCAAGTCAGAGAGAAATGAGAATGGCTCATATAGAGTGAAGATATGTGCTAACGCTACGAAGACAGTGGCAGAGTTAAGGAGGCCTCTAGAGAAGTTGATGAATGGGAAGATGGTCAGTTGTGATACTCTCACCCCAGCTGTTCTCCAGCTTCTCATCTCCAAAGATGGTCTTTCCCTCATGAAAACGTTGCAGCGTGAATTAGGAATTTACATTCTCTTTGAACGGCAGAATCGGAGTGTTAGGATCTTTGGTCCAGAGAACAAAGTTGCTATTGCTGAACAGAAATTAATCAAATCCCTTTTAAATCTCTATGATAATCAACGGACATATATCTGCCTACGTGGTGCACTATCTCCGCCTGATCTAATGAAAAAACTTGTTGAGAAGTATGGACCTGATTTGCGTGGACTGAATGAGATTTTTCCTGAGGCTGAATTAATGCTCAATACAAGGCGTCATGCCATCTCTTTTAAGGGGAAAAGGGAACTGAGGTTGAGAGTGGAGGAGATAATTTGTGATTTTAAGCAGTCTCTTAGTCTTGGTGGCTGTACAAAACTGTCTGAAGATGCGAGTTCCTGTCCTATATGCTTATGTGAAGTTGAGGACTCTTACCAGCTAGAAGGTTGTGCACATCAATTCTGCAGGTCGTGCTTGGTTGATCAGTTTGAATCGGCAATAAGAGGTCAAGATGGTTTTCCTATTTGTTGTGCTCGCGAGGGCTGTGGTATGCACGTTTGGCTCACTGATATAAAATCACTTTTATCATGTGAAAGGTTGGAGGACCTCTTCAGGGCCTCTTTGGCAGCGTTTGTGGCTTCAAGTGGTGGCACTTACAGGTTTTGCCCCTCTCCTGATTGCCCCTCTGTTTACCGGGTAGCAGAAACTTGGATGACCGGCAATCCATTTATTTGTGGGGCCTGCTTTGCTGAAACATGTACAAAGTGTCACTTGGAGTATCACCCATACGTTTCTTGTGAAAGGTATAAAGAGTTCAAGGACGACCCAGATATGTCATTAAAGAAATGGTGCAAGGGGAAAGAACACGTTAGGAGCTGTCCATGTTGTGGGTACATGATTGAGAAGGTAGAGGGTTGTAATCATGTTGAATGTAGGTGTGGGAAACACATCTGCTGGGTCTGCACGGAATATTTTAGCTGCAGTGATGATTGCTATGGACATTTGAGATCTGTACATCTTGCCATTGTGTAACTCATAAATGTTAACACGACATGCTTGTACATATAACATATTGGCATACACGCATTTGTACATGGTGTATATAGTTTAGAAGCTTCTGTATATAAACCACTGATGAAAATAAACATTATCACTTAATTTTGTCAGCGTCAGTGTTTATTTCGATTCTTGATTGCTACTGACATTTGAGCATCTGATCTGGTTCCATATTGTCTTATAGATGCCAGGCTGAGGATCAGCAGTAGCTTTGCTCATATTCGTACGAGGAGCCCTGCATTCCAATTAGTTATTTACAGATATACGCATATTTCCTAGCTAGGTGCAGTGCATGCATCACGCTGATAAATATAGAAGAACAATCGTATATAACGGGGCTTACAAATTGCACAAATTTGATGAGCGTCGCAGTTCCAATTATCAGAAGTGTGTCTCGTATACTAACAGTAGTATGCTGTTGGCTGGAATTCATCAAGTCATACATTAAGCAAGCAGGGTTTCCTTGGAGAACTCACTTCTGTTGCTATGGTGAGGTACACCATTCGGTTTGCAACTGCTCTATGTCTTACTATTCGTCAAAACTTTTGTGGATGTGTAACCATTTGTCCTATAACAGGTTCAGCTATCTTTGCCCGCACGGGAAGCTCAGTTGGTCATTGGGAAGGAAAGTGAGTCCAAGGTCTTGGGTTCGAGTATCGGCAGCGGCAGTGTGGGAACTCATTCAATGTGATGACTCCTTGTGCGCACCGAGCACTGGGCCGCCTTTTCGAGAAGCTGGCTGAGATCAAACCGTGATTTACCTCCCTCACACAATATCGGGCCGGAGTGTGGGGGCACCTAAGGTGGGCGTTCCACCTTTTGAGTCCAAGGTTCAGCTATCTTCTCTAAGTAGCCAAAATCATGCTTTCTGCCATCAACCTGCATATTTATTAATGTTAGAACTTATATATTTTCATTTAATTCAAATCAGAGAACGCATTTACTTTATGAATGAATTCTCCTGCTACTCACGCGACCTTTTCCATTACCTCTGCTATCTTCTCAACTTCAAGGATGACGATGTTTGCCTCCTGCAATTCTTGTGTCAGGAAGTCTGTCTTTCCTTTTTTCCTTGTATTTTTGGAGCAGTTTAAGTTATATCGACAGGACGAATTCCATCTCGGTTATTGGAATATCAAAATTTCAGTTTAATGATACTAGTTACAACGTCGTTTTCATTTAAAACTTGAAAGATGCATAATGCCTTCGTCTTATCTTTAGTTTCTCTGAATTATTGCCCACTTCTCTAAATGGCCTCGGCAACAATTAAGGTTTAAAGATGCATAGGTCGAACAAGAATATCCAGTTTTGAGAGTTGCCTATCCATCATCACACGAGCACCTGTGTTGCTGGTCTGTTCTCCGTTTTCAATAATTGTTATCTACACTCATCGGTTCCGCAAGTAAGGTAAAAGATGTTGGTGTGGTCGTTGAAAGGTGTCTTTTCGACTACGAAGCATGGATGACGTTGTGTATGAGGGTACGTAATTAAGATTTGGTGCACCCTAACCCTATATCCAGTTTGGAAAACTACGTAGCATCTTGAAGTTAATCTAATAACTCTTCAATCATTGGGATGAGAATTTTATCTTTAATGGTGCTCTTGTTCAGTTCTTTGTAATCAATATATAAACATTAAGAACTATCCTTCTTTTTGACTAATATTACTGGTGATAAAAAGGTTCCATAAGATCTTGAACTGTTCATTGGTATCTTTTTGTAGGCTACCATATTTATAAGGTCATACATTAACTTGCTTAATTCCTTATTTAAGCTGAATTTTATAATCCTAGGATTTGTAAGTGGCATTCTCTTAGGTTCTACAAATATAAATGCATACTTAGCCAACAAAGATTTCAATTCTAACTACTACTTTTTCTCTATATTATTTTCATTTATAGATTATTCATGGAATTGTTGGTTTATAATATTGAAGCCTCGACATACATAATTGGCTAGTTACAAGATGTTTAGCTAGTAACTTCCAAAACTTCTTTGTATTGACCGATTTTGGTTTGCAAGGTAAACGTTCTTTTTGTAGCACTTGCTTTCCATCCCAATTGAGCAACTTGGTTTATTTACTAAAGTGGAAAAGAACCTCATCTAAAGTGGACAGACATTGGACTTCTGAAACCATGTCACAACCTCCAAATGGTAATACTAAGACATTAGTAACAAATTGAATGCCTTGTAACTGCCATTTGAATCTTTCATAAAGATGCTCACAAGGTAGGTGAGAACCTCCATCCACAGTTACCATGATATGCTCTAATGATCTTAGCTTGTAAAACCCTTTTTTGTAATAATGCCACATCCACAAAATTGTGAGCACTAAAATTTTTGATTAAGATTTGAATTGCTTTGCATTTATGCCACCCTAGCACTTTCCTTTGCTTGAATTTCCTATAGATACTTATGACATAACTTTTAGATAGATAATAGATGATTCTTTAGTGATAACTTCATTCGTATTATCTAATTCTACCATTTTATCCTTATCATCCTCTACCAAAAATATGTTTTATTACTTTTTCTTGCATTTATGCCATGGAACATATTTGACATCACACAAAAAACAAATATCCTTTTCTTTTTTCTTTTTTTTTTCATATTCTCTACTACTTAGTTGCCTTTGTTACTTCTATAAAGGTTTGTTAGGAACATTCTTTTAAGTGGTAGTTGAGAAAGGTAATAGTCCATTATGTATTGTAGCTTTAGTGGTTGAAGTTGAAAAAGGAGAAAGAGAATCTTTTAAGAGAGGCATTCTTAAGTAAGGTGACAAAAAATGTTATTGCCTTTTTGTTTCTTCTCTATCACATATCCATGTTATAGTGTTTTGGGGTTTAAAATTGTGACTTGTAATCCAGCTAGATAAGTATGGAATTTGAAGGAAAATTGAGTACCTATTAAACAGCACATAATTTCCTTGACGATAACATTTTGTTGCAGCATCTTAAAGTCTTCCACAAGGTCTTTAAATGTTTTCTCCCTAAATCTTTAATTGATAGCTACTAAATATTCACGTTAGGTAAGTTCTTCGAGTGTCAAACAATGCCTTCAAAAATTGGCTCTATTTTGCGGCCATGCCTTTCATATGCACCACATCAATTTTTACTTTTATTTTGGTGCTATTTGATTAAGTATAAAAAATAACTTAACTTGAAAGATCCATATATACATATTGTACTCCAATAATTTTCTATATAGACCATGTTAGGTGATAAAGGTTATGCTTGAGATTTAGTAATGAATATATACTCTTAAAATATATCCCTAAGTTTTAATATCTCTTAGCTTTCTTTCACTTATGTATTATAGAGTCGATTTGTGCTCTAACATCACCTTTTCTATTTCCTTAATTTGGTTGCTTAATGATTCTTCTATTTTCCACACTTCTTAGCTCTAGTTGCATCTATAATGTTTGGGTCATTGATTTGAATAGTGGCGGTCTTAATAAAGAAATAACATAATTGCTTTAATATTAATTGATAGTAAGAAAATAATAGAAACTTTGAGATAAGGGAAATAAATAGAAAAGAAGAAGATTTGAAGAGATAATCGTACTTTTCATATTATGATTCGTCTCGTACATTACTTGTATAATAAGAGCATAGTTGCTAGATAATACATAATGGGTTGTTTATAATGGGCTAATTATAAATAATAATACTAACTATGACATCATTTTTTATTTAAATGATACATAATGTCTTCCTCTTATCATGAGTTTCTCTATATCACTATTTCTATAGAAGAGTTGGGAAAATTAAAATAGGAGACTGTAAGAAAATGGTTCATCAATGTATCAAGAGGACTGTGAGATATGCCTTAAATTTTGGTGGAGACTGAAAATCCAAAACTTGGGAGATATAATTTAACTATCCTTAGACTTCCAAAAAAATATAATTTTATTGATCTTAGGCATCTGTGAAAATAGAGTCATACGCCAACATACTTCTTTTGTATAACTTTAGTCTATAAGTACCTTGATAAGGGTAATATAAGATTAAAAGTTGTTTTCATACTTTTGCCTATCTTTCTCATTTTAATAAAAGAAATCTATCCTCTTGTTCATATATATAGGTCACTTATTGGCCAAACCATGTAAATTCTTGTATTTTTTACTTTCTTATTTTCTTCCTATATTGTTTCTGTTTACGTGATAATTGGTACCAATGTAATTGGTATCACAGCCTAGGGTTTTTTACAAATCTAAGGCTTGCTATTAGGATGTCTCTTCAAAAGTTTGATATTGAGATATTCAATAAATCACATGATTTTATTATATAAAAGTGAAAGATGAGGTGTTAAGTAAGGATCCACATCTATTTTAGAAGTAGAAAAAAATGTCAAATTTGGGACAATCAAAGAAGGAAGAGATTTTCTCAAAGATGTGCAATGCTATACTTTTTGAGTTTAGATGAGGAAGTCTTGAGAGTGGTTGTTGATGAAACAATTACATAAATGCTATAGACATAACTTAAAAGCAAGTATTAAAAAAAGATCTTTAATAAATTGTTATATTAGAAGCAACACTTATATATCTTAAAATGACAAAAAGTATATAAGAAAAAGGCCAAATTGATAATTTTAATCAATCGTAGATTTAAAAAGTATTAGGGTTAAAATTAAAGATTAGGATTAACCTTACGCTTCTTACTTAATTTACATAGAAACTTTGTTATTACCATATTATATAGGAGACATATTATTTCTATTAATAATGTGAAGGATTCCATGTATTCTAAGTTTTTAAAGAAAAAGGTCTTTGATTCATGTGAAGATATATTAGATTTAGGTCTTGTTATTGATAAAGGAAGGAACATGGAAAGAGATTTTAAAAATAAGAGAAAGTCATAACCTAAATTGAAGGCTAAAATTGTTTGATTATTTGACCATAACAAGAAAGGACACTTTAGAAGAGTCATCCATAGTGGAAGAAATGAAATGAGGAAAAAAAACAAAAAGAAAAGCAAGTGTTGTATAGTCCATAAGAGTTCCAGTGAAGATAATGGAGGAAGTGATGATATTTTAATTGTGAGTAATTCTAATTATACAAATTAGAGGGTGATAGACATTGAGGTATCTTATCATATGATTTTTAATAAGGACTATTTCTATTCTTTAAAGAATAAGGTGGTATTATTAGATTAAATAAGATGGAGACGTGTTATCAAGAGCAATGGTTTAGTGTATATCAAAATGAATTTGTTAGAATTGTTATCACAATAAATTTGTGGTATATTCCTAAGATTCGGAAAAATTTGATTTCCATGAGAACTCTTGATAGTTAAGGGCATAAAGGTTTTTTTAAAGATGATTGATAACTTAAGATGGTAAAAGGGTATGTTGATTATAATGAAAGAAAAATTATTTTATGACTTCTATACCTTAAACGGAAAGAAAGTAATGGGATCTATGCATGTCTCTCATCCTTTAGGGTAAAATGATATTATTATAATATGGAACATATGGCTGAGTCATATTAGTGTGCAAGAGATCATGAAGCTTCATCATGAGAGATTATTGAAGGATGACAAACATGTGAAGGTAGAATTTTGTAAGTTTTGTGTACTTTATAAAAAATTATAAGGCAACCTTTAAGGACATAGTGTTAAAGGATTGATACATATTAAGGAAGACATATTGAAAGGACTTGTTAGGGTTAATGAGTAGTGTTGGTTCAAAAGTGGTACTAAAATAACTTGAAACAAATGTTAAGGGAGTTGGAAATTCTAGTTCAAAAGATTAAACAATTTCATAAAGAAAGCATTAGTGTGATATAGCCAAGGATAGATCGAGACGGGCCTTCAAATAGTCAAGAAGATATGGTTAGGATGCATATGCTCTTACTATTAGTAGAGAGGATGCTTTCAAGAGGCTAGGAAAATTTACAAGAAAGATAGATATATGCTTCTATGTTGAAAAATATGAAGCTTTATAAGAATGAAAAATTGATTACATCAAGACAAATCTTATTAGAAAAGGTTTACATTTTGGAGGATGCAATTGGCATGTTGATAAAGATGTTACCTATGGAAAAGTTTAAGCATAAATTAAATTTCGTGAATGTTCACATAACTTGAAGTCCTTAAAGGCTTATATATTAGAAAGTTATTCCTGATTAGATATTGGAGAATTCAAGTCAAGATAGAGAATTTTGAGATGTGTGTTAAATTTTGGTTGGGAGTGAAAATTAGAAGATATGTAGCAATAAAATTTCACCATCCTTAAATTTCTAAAATAAAATTTCACTACCCTTAGACATAAGTGGAAATAGAGTTACACTATTCTTAAAATTCTTACATGTAATATTAGTCTATAAATACCTTTAATAAGGGTTTGTATAGAGTTAAAGGTTCTTATCATACTTCTCCTTATATCATCTTTCTCAAAATAATAAAATAATGATATCCTGTTACTCATAGATTTTGGTCAACTATTGGTTGAACCATAAAAATTCTTATATTTTTTAAATTTTTTTCTTTTGATATTAATTTTATTTTGGACTCCTTTTTAGTCTTATAAAACCCTTTATAGACAATAGATTTACAATTTTAAGGTAAATCAATAAGTTCCCTTACCTAATTATACTTTGTAGATTGTTTTTCATCTTGCATTGCATCCTATCACAAATCTATATGAGGACTAGAAATATCATAAGAAAAGTAACTAGATTAATATTCCAATGTTGCAATCATCCTCACTTAGATAAATTATATAATTAAATGATATAACAAGCCTCCTCACCTTAGAGTATCTCTTTAATTGAACTTTTGAAACATTATCGTGTGTTAAAGAAATCTCTTTTTTTGGTGTTTTCATAGGTTCTTGTTTTGTAATAGAATGACATCAATGTATATAATACACCAACCCTAATTGAACGGTTGAAAGATATGATATGATGAAATGAGCTTAATAAAAATAATTTCTAAAAAAACTAAATAAAAAATCTATATGGTTTAAATTCTGATATGGATGGTATGAACTCTAAAAATATTTAAATGATTCATTTATGATATAAATTAAGTAAGATTTGTGGTTTTGATTTAAATGCTTAAATATATTAAAATACGAAGGAATTTATAAATTTGATTTAAAACAATAACTATGCTAAAAATAAGATGAGAGATTGATGATTTTTGGTTTGAAAGATTAAATAAGCTAAAACAAAATGAGAATAAATAATTTGGCTTAATACTAAAATAAGATTGAAGATTTTTAGAAATAAATGACTTAAACATGATATAATTCTTAAACATAGTGAAAGTGATAAATTAACTTAAATGATATAGTTCTTATAATGAAATGAAATGAATTAACCTAAGTAACCTAATGTATAATTTCTATGATACAATAAACTTAAATTGGGTGGCTTGTCTAAGTACCTTGGATTTACTATGAGCTTTTGATTTTACTATTTAGGATATAGGTCTAAAATGCTTAAACTACAAAAAAAAGGTTGACGGATTAACTTAAACAAAAAGTGGGTGTCTATGCCTAATCAACTTTGATTAAGGAGGAACTTAACAAGTTTGTCTATACTAAACAAGAATTATAAAGATTTCAAGTTATACTGAACACTTGATTGATTCTACTAAAAAAAGTTCTCGAATAAATTTGGGCTTCGTTTATTATATTTTATTCAAATTGGGTTTTTAATTTTTTATCAGTTAACAACATTTTATTAGGCCTAATTTAAGTAAATCATTGATATCACTCTCCCTTCTCTTTCCTTTCTTACTAGAAATCAAATATTTACATAAATATTTTTGGACTTTAGGCTGAACTCCTATAAAAATCAAGTCGAAAACTTTAATTCTCAAGTCATTCAAAGATAAAATAAATATTTTGATAACGGCTTAATTCCAAATTATTTCAAAAGTTTTCTATATTTTGTTTGAAGATCAATATGTTTTCTATAAATTTAAAAAATTCTCTTGACTATGGAAGGATTTATATATTATATTTTCCATATAAATGCCTATACAATAATTGAATTTCTTTAAATTATGTTTAATTGTACACGTTTTCTACTTGATCATTAACTTTACTCTTTAATTATTCAATTGAATCCTTTATTCACTTTACTTTTCATTGTGTTTAATCTTTTATATATTAATTTACTAATATTACTAAGAATAAAGATATTAGTAATAACATATTTCATTATATAAAAAATTGCGAGTTAGAATCAATCTTAGTTTAAAATTGACAAATTCCTAAATCCATTATAACCCTTGAAGTTTACATAATTGTATCCCAATTTCCTAGAAATCCTTATGTTTAAATACCACCTATTACTAATGGGAAATGTATCTTAAATTCCTTCTTACTATAGAAATTGACTTAATGTTATTCAAATCACTATCCTTAATGCTGAATCACTATCTTTTTTGTTTTCTATCATGTTTTCTCTCTAATAACGTGTATCCCCTTTTAGTCTTTCCTAGAAGTGTCCCTAAAAGTCTGACATGATGTGTTTTTAAAATCACTAGAGGAGTTCTATTAACCAAACATTCTTGAGCAAATTATTATGCCCTCATCTAATTGGTGTCAGTTGGTGATTCAACTACCAATGTATCAATTTGTTAATGGTCTTGCTAGCAGTAGATTGTTGTAACTTCTAGTGTAACAGCTCTTTAGTTAAGTTGTCGAGGAACGTAATAGTTGGTTGTTCGATTGATATTATCAAATCATTAAGAAAATAATTTATATGGTTAATTATTAAACTATCAAAATTTTTATAGAATTAAAATAATACAGATAATTGATACTATAAAAGTCTTGATGTAATTAACCTCTAAATTGATCAAGTGATAAAAAAAGATTACTTTGTTTTGACAATTGAGAAACAATTTATATAAGCTTATTTGGTTTAACTAAAATTTCCATAGGAAGTATCAAGTCATTATCAATCAAATTGTTGACTAGTGGCATATGATAGAGAAGTAGATGCCTGCATATTTGTAATTAGATAGCATTGGTTCAATAGTATGCATCACTGATTTATTTAACGTGGTGGGCATTTCATTTAATTATTTTTCTCTAGAATGTCTTAAAGAATTAGAAAATAAATAGGTGGATTCAGTTGATAACCTGATTTTTTCCCTTGTGATCGGCACTTTGTATCGATCTAAAGATCAATCCCTTGGAAACCGAATAAAAAATAATTAAATTCCAAGGATTGCAATATAGGATGCAA
>JANSVB020000458.1:2169777-2185746 GCA_025504935.2 Erythroxylum haughtii
TTTGGTTAGGTCCCATAAGAGGGTCAAGTGCACTTGTCTAGGCTTCGCCCGCCTGCCCGCTAGTGGCATTGGAGCTCTGTTAAGGACTCCCATAGGTTCACGGCTACACTGGACCGCTATGCGGGAAGGTGTAGTACGTTCTGTTCACGGCTGTACAGGACCGCTATGCGGGAATGTGCAGTACGTTCTGTTTCTGGACCGACCCAAACCAAATTTGTGATGTGTTATATGCTTATGTGTGTTATAATGTGCTACATTCATGTTTTGAAATTGTTTATGAATTGTGAAAATTTTGAGAATTTTGAGAAATGAGTAATTGAGGTTTTCAACCGTGAAATTTTTGAAATTGATTATGAATGAAATGAGAAATTTTGAGAAATAAGCATTTGATAAATTTCTACTGTGAAATTGTTATAAAATGGCAAAAGTTTTGAAAAAAAATGATTTTTTGCTTATCTTTCAATTTATAAACACGTTATCCACGAGCTATAAAGCTCACCCCCTTTCATCCCCATCTCCAGGTATCGAGCAGGAGATCGGATGAAAGAAAGTCAAGATATCCGTATGTTTAAGTATATGAAGTATTTGAAGTTAAAGTGTTATAAAAAAATGAGAGCTTAGGCTTATATTGTGTATTTTGGAGATTTTTGTATTTTTGTATTTTGGTTTATGAAATTGATGTTGCATTTGTGGCTTGAAAATGTCACTATTATTTTAGTAATGCATTTAGTTTGGAATAATGTAAATGATTTATGAATTTGTATAAGGACTTGAATTATGAAATGGTGTATGATGAATTATGGTTTGGTATAAAATTTGTGTAATGATTATGATTGATTATGATATGGATTTCGGATAAGACGTCTGATGACTGTGATGATTGAGCTGAATTATTGAAGTATTATGAGTATGTATGTGTTTGTTTGCGTTTGGATTCCGGACAGGAGGTCCAATGATTGTGTGGATGGATTTGAGATATTGAAGTGCTTACTATGTATGAATTGTGGATATATGGATATGTGTGTTAAGTGTCTATAGGGGAAAGGAAAAACAAAGATTTTGATTAAATTGAGGAGATTTGATTGATGTTGAAGAGTTAAATGTATTGAGGGATGGATGATTTTCCAATTGAAAAAGTGTTTTGCTTTGAATAAAGAATGAAAAAGAAAAGAATTTTATACCTATTTGGATTAGTTTAGACCGATGGTCTTAGAGTTTTCCAACGCAACGTTTCTTTAAAGTACACATTTTCGGATGTCGAAAATTTGATGTTCAGTTTGATTGAACCATTTAGTTTTCTTTGATTTCGAGCCATTTGATTGGCTTTCGATTCCTTCACTTTTGATCCGATTTGATTTCATGGATTGCGCTCACTTTGACTTTCGCTTTATGATCCGACTTTCGCCTTTGATTTCGTCCATTCATTCGTTTTTATTTTGGCCCATTTTCGTTTATGATCCGTTCGTTCGTTTCCGTCGATTTTTTTTTCATTTGTGTTTGGCCCACTGTCGTTTAGGAGCCATTCTTTTATTTCGCTTTCTGTTTCTGTTTAGGATTTCGTTTTTTGGTTGGGCTCCGGTTTCAAAATCGAGTCCCAACAGCTAGAGCTTAGACGAGTGACAGAGTTGACAAGAGTTCCAGAACTGTGGAGTTCTCTAAAGAAGATTTTTCATATTTGCAAAGTTTAGGGGAGCAAAAAGGAATTGGAAGTGGGCTCTTCAAAAAAAAAAAGTGGAAGTTCGACCTAAAAATTTACATCCAATAGTGAGGGAAAATCTGTAGTGAAGAGCACTAAAGCTGAGAAAAATGTAACAACCATAAATTTCTTAAAAGAAGAATTTCCTGATCATCTAATTTCTGGGAGACACATAGGAGCTGAAAGCTCGACCCAAAAATCTGCAGCCAGTGGTGATGGGAATAGGTCACAAAGCAAGGAAGGGGTTCTAGCTTCCCCTAAGTCGAGGTCGAAGGTAGCAATATCAACAGTGAAGAACAAGTTAACCCTTTTTAATGTATTAGGAAAGATATGTATACCGTTGTATGTAATTATCTTTGCCATATTTAGTTTGTCTAGATTATTCTTTTCATATATAGATAGCGTTGTATCAACCTTAGTTTAAGGAGTAGATAACTGTTGTAAAACTGCATAAATACCGTGTATATTTCGGATGATCAATACAATCCCATTCTCTCATTCTGTCTTCATTATTTTACATAGTATCAGAGCACCGATCCTGGTTCTCTGAATAAACCTTTTTCCTATCGTTCCGCTACCATTCAATCATGGCGATGGAAACTTCGACAAAAAATGTTGTAATGGATCCATCGCATCTATATTATGTTCACCATTCAGATCAACCAGGGCATATGCTCGTACCAACCAAACTGAATGGATCTAATTATCAATCTTGGCGGAAATCCATGATGCACGCCCTCATCGCAAAGAACAAGATAGGTTTTATTGATGGCACACACAAGATGCCATCCCAGGATGATGAACCTATGGAGTTTGCATTGTGGAATCAATGCAATAGCATGATTCTTTCATGGTTAACACACTCCATTGAACCTGACATCACAGCGGGAATTGTTCACGCAAAAACATCACAAGAAGTATGGGAGGATCTTCAAGATCAATATTCATAACAAAATTCTCCAGCTATCATTCAGCTTCAAAAATCTATTGCAAACATCTCGCAAGGTACAAATTTTGTGGCCTCTTATTTTACCAAACTTAAAGTTCTCTGGGATGAATTAGAAATATACCACACACCAGTGACTTGTAACCAAACCAAGGAGCATCAAGAAGAAAGAGAAAGAGATAAGTTAATGCAGTTTCTTATGGGACTCAACGAGTCTTACAAAACTGTTAGATCAAATATATTAATGATGTCTCCTTTACCTAATGTTCACCAAGCATATTCTTTAATAATCCAGGAGGAAACCCAGCGTTAGATGAATTCGGAATGAGTTGAAAATTTTTCTATTACAACGGCAGTACAAAATCGCTCATCCAACTGGAAATCTTCCAAAGGCAAGGTCTGTGAACATTGCAATAGATCTGGACACATGATTGACGAGTGTCGTACTATCTAGTTCCATTGTAAGTTTTGTGATAAACGAGGGCATACCGAGGATAGCTGTCAGCTTAAGAACGGAAATCAAAATGCTAAATCCTCACAATCTGGTGGAAATTGAAGTGGCAGACGGTCCAACCCTCAAGCAACAAATGTCACAGAACCACCTCATGCTGCTGGGAATGGTGTGGAAGCATCTATTTTCACACAAAATTTCACTCATGAGTAGCTACAACAATTAGCACAAGCCTTAGCCGCACTCAATCAGGATTGGACCTCCACCAAAGCTGGAAATGGTGATGTATTTGTTAATGTCGCAGGTCTGTTTTCCTCACCCAATGTTTTCTCTAGCTCAACTATTGTAAAACCATGGATTTTAGACAGCGGTGTTACTGATCATATTACCTCCGATCCTTCTCTTCTTTCACAAACTTAGCATTCCTCAGTCCCACTTGTCAATTTATCTACTGGTGCAACCGCAGACATTACACACACCGGCACTATCTACTTTAACTCTCATCTCACTTTAGATAATGTATTGTGTGTCCCCTCATTTAATTTAAACTTAATGTCTGCTAGCAAACTGACTAACGCCCTCAATTGTTGTGTTATTCTCTTTCCCAACTTTTGTGTCTTGCGGGACTTGACTATGGGGAGGATGATGGCTCGGGTAAACAGTATGGTGGTCTCTATTACATATATCCGTCAACTCCTCCATCTACTACATATCACACATCACATTCCTCACATTTGTGGCACTTAAGACTCGGTCACCCATCTTCAACACGTCATAAATCCATTCTCCCTTTGTTAAACATCCACAAAAATGATGTTCTTCACAATAATTGTAATGTTTTCCCTCTGGCAAAACAAACTCGATTACCTTTCCCTACAAATATATCAACACATCACCCCTTTGATCTCCTACATTGCGATGTTTGGGGACCTCACAAAGTCCCTACACATTCAAGAGCTCTTGTCAATGACTATACTCGCTGCACTTGGATCTTCCTCATGCATAATAAGTCCGAAACTCCATCATTGTTGGAACGTTTTGTGAATTTTGTTCAAACGCAATTCCATACATTCGTCAAAACTTTGCATGCCGATAATGGCACTGAATTTTTTCCTTTAACCAACTTCCTTCATACTCGTGGCATTGAGTTTCAACATATATGTGTCTACACTCAACAACAAAACGGAATGGTCAAACGCAAACATCGCCACATATTAAATGTTGCACGATCACTTCTTTTTGAATCTTATGTACCCCTTCACTTCTGGGGAGAATGCGTGCTTACTGCAGTATATATTATTAATCGGCTTCCTTCTCCTTTATTGTCCAATAAATCACTATTTGAAACATTATATCACAAGCCTCCTTCTCTTCATCATCTTCGTGTATTTGGCTGCCAATGTTACGCCACTATTGTCTAATCTAAAAAAAAATTCGCACCTCCAGCTACAAGATGTATTTTTGTTGGTTACCCTCATGGACAAAAGGGTTACAAATTATATGATTTAGACTCCCAACGTTTCTTTGTCAGTCGAGATGTAGTTTTTCACGAAGATGTTTTTCCTTTCGTCTCTACGAAATCACCTTCTTCTTCAACATCACCCCCTTCCTTTCTACCAAACCTTGCCAAGTGATGCTCCGTACCTACCTCCTCCTCCTACACATCCTCCTCCTCCTGATACCCTTCCTCCTCTTGATCGTTCACTATCTCATGATACCTCACCACCTCACACACCCTCTGATACACCTAACACCACCCCTCTCTCAAACCAACCACCATCGTCTCCAGCTCCTCACGTCTCGCCTCCTGCTCCTCTCCGACGCTCTACTCGTGACAGGCATCCCCCTACATGTTATGAGTCTTACATACTGTCATCTCGAGCCAATACTCCAACTGGTGGTCACGTTCTCTGCAATGGTACAAGGTATACTATTTCTTCTTATATGTCATTTTCTTGTTTTTCTCCTTCTCGTTGTCACTTCTTAGCCAGTATAACAACTCAAACAGAACCACACACATATGATCAAGCCATTTGTCATCCACAGTGGCGGCAAGCTATGATGGCTGAACTAAAGGCATTGGAAAGGAATCGTACTTGGACACTTGTTCCCCTTCTTCCTGGTCACAAGCCCATTGGTTGCCGTTGCGTTTACAAAATTAAATATAACTTAGATGGCACCATCGAGCGCTACAAAGCCCGTTTGGTCGCCAAAGCCTATACACAAGTGGAAGGCATAGATTACAATGAGACATTTTCCCTGACTGCTAAGCTTACAACTTTGCGTTGTCTTCTTACGATAGCCGCAACAAGGAATTGGACCACTTATCAGCTTGATGTCCAAAACGCCTTCCTCCATGGCGACTTAGATGAGGTGATTTACATTACTCCACCTCCTGGGCTTCATCGACAGGGGGAGAACACTGTGTGTCGGCTCCATAAGTCACTCTACAGCTTAAAACAGGCATCCCGTAATTGGTTTTCCACCTTGTCGAACATTCTTCAAAAAGCTGGCTATGTGCAATCACAGGCAGACTACTCCCTTTTCACTAAGGTTCAAGGAATTTCTATCATTGTTATCCTCATTTACGTCGATGACATATTATTGACTGGGAATGACATGCAAGAAATCAAGCAACTTAAATAATATCTGCTCAAGCATTTCCATATCAAAGATTTGGGTGACTTAAAATATTTTTTGGGAATTGAGTTTTCTCGCTCCAGCAAAGGCATCTTCATGTCCCAAAGAAAATATGCCCTGGATATTTTACAAGACTCAGGGCTCACAAGTGCAAAGCTGGAAAAGTTTCCGATGGAGCATAATTTGAAAATGTCTCTTACTGATGGGGACAAACTACATGACGCAACCAAGTATCGACGATTAGTTGCCAGATTGATCTACCTCACTGTCACTAGACCAGATATAGTATATTCAATTCGCGTATTAAGTCAATTTATGCATGAGCCATGCAAATCTCATTGGAATGCCGCAGTTTGAGTTCTCAAATACATTAAAGGAATTCTTGGACAGGGATTGCTTTTACCGTCCAAAAATGATTTGAAGTTGAAAGCCTTTTGTGGCTCTGATTGTGTGGGCTGTCGGATAACCCGTCAATCGGTGTCAGTGTATTGTTTTTTTCTCGGATCTTCACTCATATCCTGGAAATCAAAAAAACATACCAACGTATCCAGATCATCGGTTGAAGCAGAATACCGAGCCATGGCAAATACATGCTTGGAATTAACTTGGTTAAGATACATTCTTCAGGATTTACGCAGATCCTTCACCTCTATATTGTGATAACTAGGCGGCATTACACATAGCAGCAAATCCGGTCTTTCACAAGCGAATGAAACATATTGAGATAGATTGCCACATCGTTCGAGAGAAATTACAAGCTGGGGTAATATGGCCGACTTATATTCCAACAAGGGTACAACTGGCGGACATTTTTACCAAACCTCTGGGAAGAGAACCGTTTGAATTTCTACGAGGCAAGTTGGGAGTGTTCGATCCACACTCACTAACTTAGGGAGAGTATTAGGAAAGATATGTATACTGTTGTATGTAATTATCTTTGCCATATTTAATTTGTCTAGATTATTTTTTCATATATAGATAGCATTGTATCAGCCTTAGTTTAAGGAGTAGATAACTGTTGTAAAACTGCATAAATATCGTGTATATTTCGGATGATCAATACAATCTCATTCTCTCAATCTGTCTTCATTATTTTACATAATGATGTCATAGTTTATGGAGTTTTAACTCCGCTAAAAGAAATGCTGGAACCAGGAGCAGCCATTTGGAACTCTGCACTGGTGGGATAATTCTGGAGTAAGAGGCCTTCATACCACAAATACAAAAATGGGAGATGGAAAAATGGAGTAAGAGGAAAGGGCATGAAAGGACTATGCTAATAGAGGAATTTTAAATTTTAAATTTTTCAGCCGAAGCAACCTCAATGAGATATTAGAGTTGGGCCCTTAGTACATAGGGGGCCAGCAGATGTTCTAACAAAAATGGAGGCCAAGAATGTACCTGGATAGGAGCAGTATTAATTCCACCCCCATTTGGGTCATTTTTCACATTGTACCTCTTAAGTTTTGGATGTTGGAAGGGTTAAGTTTCTTAGCTAGTTCGTTAGGAAAACCCTTTTCTATGGAAACTCACAATTATAATGGGGCAAATTTGCTGCGCTAAGATATGTGCAGAAATTGAGAAGGATCGTGAGCTGACTGAGATGCTGCCTATGATGAAGGTAGGTGAAGGTGTGGGGGAACTAGTCACAGAGGTAATCCAACTTAGCTATTTGTGGAAACCACAGACGAGTCACAAAGTACAGAGACCTACAGGGAAAAAGTTTATAAATGGTATGCATGATTAGATTATAGATGAGCAAAATGATGAAATTTCTTTTGAATTTTTAGGGTATCGAGGATCTGGACAAGGGACTTAACATAGGAAAATTTGAGCTACTTATTAGCAAGCAAAAGGCAACCAAACTTAAGGGCAAAAGCAGGTTGAGGAGCTTCAAACACCCACATGAAAAATGAACTACTTATTTTGAAACATAAGGGGGCTTAATGACTTCCTTAAACAACAAGCTGTTAAGGATATAGTTTTGGAGAAAATTCTTACAGTGTTGGGTTTATTGGAAACCAAAATAAAGCTTTTGCAGCTACGAGCATCTCTTGCTTTTTTGGGTGGTAAGTGGAAACTGATTACTAATCATTCGTTTCTTCACAATGGCAAAATCATAATTTCGTTTATCATAGAGAAATTTGGAGCCCATACGGGCTTCAGGCCAGACTAGATTACACATGTTAAATGTAAAATTCAGGACATACCATGCAACGTTGAACTTTTTGTTATTTACGCACCTAATCATGCCTTCCAACTAGTTAAACTTTGGGAGGATCTCAAGGTAATTTAAGCTTCATTAGGAGGACCTTGAGATGTTTCGGGAGACCTAAATTATGTAGTTTCTTCTTGGAGACTGAGGGAGACAGATAAGGTTTAAGGGGAGTGGGAAGGGAACTTTCTGAGATTATGTTGGAGCTAAGTCCAGCGGAATTAAGGTTTGTCAGTTTTCTTTGTACGTGGAACAATAAACAACAGGGGGAGTATTTCTTAAGAAGGAAATAGGATAGATTTATGGTAAATCAGTAAAATTTTCCAATTGTTATGCTTGTTTTGGTGAACCAAGATTCTCAGATCATTCATGGATAGGAGTTTAAATCATGTAAGTAGATAAAATCATAAGAGCCCTATTCAGGTTTCTCAATTGCCTTGTTGAAAGATAGGGATTTGACGAGTTGGTTAGTAGCAGATGGCATTTGAAGGTGAGGGATTATAAGACTTATCAGCTAATGAGGAAGTTGCAAATGGTTAAACTTGCATTAAAAGGCTTCATCAAAATAAACAATGTGGAATCTATAGATTCACTACAAAACACCAAGGCAAAACTGCTAGATATCCATCAGAGAAGTTACGCCTCTCCTCTAGATAAGAATTTGAAAAATCTGGAGATAACATGTTTAAAGGATTGTAATTCAGCATTGAATATTCGTAACTTAATCTAAGGCAGAAATCTAGAATTAACTGACTTAAGGATGGTGATGCTAATAAGAAGTTTTTCTACAACACCATTTTGGATCGAAGAAGCAGAAACAAAATAATTACATTAGCTGATGAAAGCGGCAATTTATGTACTGTTCAAGTAAAGCTAGAGAACCTTGTGATGAATTGCTTCAAAGGGTTTATGGGTACACCAGAAATAAGTGGAGGTCGTGATTTATCTTTGGTTATTAAGGAGACAATCAGCCTAGAAGCCAGGGGAGCCTTGATCAGTCCAATCTCAATACTGGAAATTAAGAACGCCTTTTTCAGTTTGAGTCCTTCCAAGATTCCTAGGCTGGACGATTTTAACACCTTCTTTTTTCAGTAACACATAGAGCTGTACTTGTGATTTGGTGGTGGAAGCGCTACATGTTAAATGTAAAGAGTTGTATTTATGTTTCTTTAGATATGCAGAATGCAGATGAGTTAAGCAGATTGACAAAACTTCAAATTTTTGCCCCTCTATTCAGATACTTGGAAATTTCGATTGCCACAAACAATCAAAATATATGGATTGCTTACCCCTAGTCGAGATGTACAAGACTAGGGCAAATGGTTGGCAAAATAGGTGGTTATTGTTTGCTCGAAGATTGTAGCCGATATCTAGGGTGTTAAGAAATGTTAGCACACATTGGAGTGCTCATTTGGTGCTACCTAGGAAGGTTATAAAGGAGATGAAGGTATATCAAATAGTTTCTATGGGCTGGGAAAATTGGAAATTCAAGAAGATGTAAGGTGAAATAGGATGAGTTATGTCTTTCTAAGGAGGAGGGGGGCTTAGGGATTTCATCATTTATGTCCATACATAAAGTATTGCTCAACTAAGAGGATATGAAGGAGATTTAAGGATAAGGAGGTCCTATGATTTAAGTGGATTAATGAGTAATATATGAAGCAAAAAAGTTTATGAAAATTAGGATCCTTTTTCGAGCGAAATTTATCTCAATTGTTCTTAATGGAAGGTGGAATTGCAATTTTCATGGAGCTGTGCTGTTAGATTGAATAATATACTTTTGGACAGCCCGGCCATTTACTGGTGGGGAGGAGAAAACCATCTAGACGCTTACCAATTCCAGATATTGTACCAACAACTCAAGCTACAAGCTGTATGGACTGACTCAACCTAAGGTAATGTGGTATGAACTAATCTAGTAGAACTCCTTATCCCCTAAAACGACCTCTGTATGTTGGCTTGCGATGAAAGATAGGCTCAAAACTAAAGCTAGATGGTATGGCAGTGCAACTAATCCCGATACCAGATGTAGCTTATGCAGATTAGGGTGTGAAACCTAGAATCATTCATTCTTCCAATGTAGGGTATCATAAACCATTTGGAGCAGAATTTAGAATGTTTTGCAGGTTAATTGTTCCCATGAAGAATGGGTTAACTTAATTCCTTTGACTATTAACATGACAACTAAAATGAGGTAAGACGGTGTTGTTCTTAAAACAGCTTTGTGTTGTGCAATTTATTAACTAGAAAGAGAGAAATAGAAGGCTAGACAGGTTAAGGTGATGAAGATACAAAAGCTGGCTTATGCTACTATCCATTGGATTAGAGAACTCCTTTTAGCTAAAGAAAAACATAATATACTCAGCGTAAGCAAGCGGAGATGCCGGAATTTGTGATTAATAGGTAACACAGATTCCTACCTTGCTCACTTTTCTCCACTATTGCGTTGCAAGCTTGAGGAGACGTGGAAATTATATGTCATGAGAAACTATGAAATGAAGATGCCTAGACTTTTCACATTTCTCCATTATTGTGGTGTAATTATGACTTCCTAAATTGCTTGGAAAAGTAGGTTCCTAGGCCAAGCGTTAAGCTTTCTTTGCCGTTAGGATGTAATTAATATTCTTCCCATTGAGATGTATATTTTTTAAAGATTAGTTTGTGATAATATAAATTATCTTTTTCTTTAAAAATAGAATATTAGGACGTTGGATAGAAAAAAAATGTCTAGATTTCGATTTTAGAGTTTGAAATTCAAATCAAATCTCTATAATGATTCTTAAAGTTTAAAATTAAGATAAAAATGCATATAATTAGTCTTAAGATTTGAAATAAAGATAAAATCCTTAGAATGAGTCTTAGAATTCAAAATTAAGAAAATATCTAAAATGAATCTTAAAACCTAAAATGAAAATAAAATATTTGGATTGAGTCATGGAATTTAAAATAAAGATAAAAATAATTAAAGTGAACATTGATGCTTATATATGTATTCGGTTTTTATTTGGAAATGGGAGGAACCATTACAAGACCCTAACTTCTAGTAATTATTTTTTCCATATCCTAATGCAAACCATTGTATCCTTATTAGGTCATCCAGCCACTACAAAAACACCCAAAGACTGTCCATCAAGAAAACATGTGTTTCACGGATGTTAGGTCCATTTCTTTTTCCTTCTCAATAGGTCCCTTTCATCAAGATATCTTTAATCTATACTTTTAGAAGTGTTTCTAACTTTAAAGTCGAAATTTTCAAGCTTAGAGCATGTTTTAAAGTCAATTGTGCAATCCATATGGAAATTTGTTAGAAATTAGCATTGATCTAATCATGGACGCAATAAAAAAATAAAAATTTATGATTTTCTGAATGGATCTTAATAATTGAATGACTTGAAAAAAAAATCATAAAATATAATTGAATCGAACCTAATTCAAACTCCATTGAAAACATTTTTATGAGGTGTTAATCACGAGCTAGGTGTCTAAGTTTTAATAGTATTCACATAGTAAAGACAAAGAACTCAACTTTTGAGAGGTAAAGGCAGGAGTATTAGCTCCTTTATATCTTCCTCCTATTTATGGAGAAAGAAAGAAAAGTTTTACTCATATCAAAATTAAACTTCCTAATTATATTCAAATTCAAAGTCTAACTATTTAATTTTAATAAAATCAGATATCAGATATTTAATCCTTGATTTTTCTCAAACCTCGCAATTATGTCCAACTTAATTTAAATTAATTTTTGTCTTTTTAACTACTCTTTTATGTGTGCCTCATTACGTTTCTAGTATATTAGCAACGATTATAAATTATAAGATTAATTCATAATTAAAATTAGAAAATTAAAAATCATTTTAATTTATCTTTAGTTTCACCAATTAAAATATTTTATAAACATAAATCAAGATTGACATATAGTAATATGTCATGACCATCTAAATATTAGGAATATCAATTTAGCTTGACTCAACCTCTCTATGCACAATTATGATGTATAATTTAATCCTTCTGTTATCTAATTTTCCATTTAGGCATAGAGTATAGATTTAATGTTTAATTATTTAATTCTAATCATGTTTGTTCTTGCTCATTAGTGATTGTTGATATTCGAAAACTTATTTTCAAATCTCAATTCACTCTGGCCAAAGAGGTCCTTAAATTACTATTAGTAAACATTCTCTTCAATTAGAGTGATAAATCCTTTACTAACTTACTTAGCAATCTCCATTTAGTTTGTGCTATATTCAAGAACTACTGATTGAGATATCCTAAATAGAATAAGACATAAGTAGTATCAAAATATAGTAATTATCATATGAGATACTTTGGTAAGCTCAAGTCTAAGGATCAATTATATAACCACTATAATGAGAAAATTAACAGATATATATGTAATATTCCATTTAGGATCCTCATGATTGAATCTTTTTACTTAACTTATGCATTAATAAGCACTCATGCATTTATTTTAATATCTCTATAATTTAATTTACGATATCAATTATTTTCTTCATTAGAAATAAACATTACATGTCTTGTATTTTACTGTTCCATTAATATTTTGTCTTGATGAAACTACAACTAGGAACAATTTACGAGTAATATATAAATACAAATTAAATCTTATAATTATTATCTCATAATAATTTCGATTGTATAGTAATTATTCTAAGGATTTTACCTTTAGTATCAAATATCAAATATAATTCATACAATATATAAAGATTAAGATTGTCTTGATTAATTAGAATAATAATATCATACATAAAACTACAATCAACTGATTGGCGGCAAAGACATAAACTAACATGTCATAACTTGCTCTTTAGTGAGAACTTGTTCTAATGATATATCATCCACTCCATTATCTCCCTAATCAAGTTACACTTCCTAAATACATGTTTGATTTGTTGCTATGATTTTAGATCCTTTGCTTATTTAATGGCACCATTATATTCATAATATAATATTAATGGCTCAACACTACAAGGAATCACTCCAATTTTAGTGATGAACTTCTTAAACTACTTCCTTTGTCATTCTGATGCTGAAATGTACTTTACTTAGGTCATAGAATCTAAAACGGCTAGTTTTTCTGGAACTTTTCTAACTTACCACCCCACTATCTAAACCAAACATGTACCTTGACTATGATTTGCTATCATCTAAATTAGATTGAAAACTAGCATTTGAATACCCCTAAATTCTCATATCATTTCTTCTAAAGACTAAGAAAACTTCTTTAGTCCTTCTTAAGTACTTTAAGATGTTTTTCACAATCATCTAATAACTACTATGAGGATTAGCTTAAAACTTACTCGTTATGCTTAAAAAATAAGAGACATCTAGTTTGTATATTACATTGCATATATGATTGATCCAATGGTTGAATATATAGAACATAATCCATTTTATCTCTCTCTTCCTATCTTTTTGGACATATATTCTTTAGGCGAGAAATCCTATACAACATAGGTAGGAATCACCTCTTATAATTCTCAATGCTAAACATCTTTAGCAATTTGTTTATGTATATAGATTGGGATAAGCCAAACAACCTCTTTGATCTATCTCTACATATATTTATTTCTAGAATATAGATTGCTTCTTCCATATCCTTTATGGAGAAGTTTTTAGACAAATAAATCTTTACAAATTGGTTTGTCATTTCTAATCAACAGTATGTTCTCCACATAAGTTTCTCGATAATCAAACCTTCACAAATTGGAGTATTGGTTTGTCATTTCTAATCAGCAATATTTCATCCATATATAACATTAGGAAGACAACTGCATTCCTATTTTCTTAAAAAACATATGAATCATTCATATTTTTAATAAAATCAAACTCTTTGATTGTCTCATCAAAACAAATAGTTCAACTTTATAGCACTTTATTAATTCCATAAATATACTTTTGCAATATACATACTTGATTAGGAAATCTCATAGATTAAAAACCTTCAGGTTATGTTATATACATATCCTCAATATTATTTTGACATCTATTTGCTATATCTCATAATCATAAGATATAACTATAACCCATAAGATCTTTATAGATTTTAGTATAGCTACTAACAAAAAGGTTTCATCAAAGTTAACACCTTGTTTTTGTTTATAAACTCTATCCACTACCCTTGCTTTATATATATGTACATTACCATCTATGTCATTTCTTCTCTTAAAAACCTACTTACTTCTAACAGGTAAATACCATCATAAGCACCCACCAACTTTCATACTTGGTTAGTGTATATGGTTTCCATTTATGATCTTATGAAATCATTCCATTTTAAAGAATCAATGTCAGACATTGCTAATCTAAAAATAGTAATCTCATCATCAACAAGTGATACATTGTCTTTTCCCTTTTCAATATATAGATCTAATCAAATAAGGGGGGACGACGTATCATATGAATATGTTACAGACTATACATCTCTTGAACCCTTCTTTATATATCATACGTATCAACTTGAGGGTCCTATTCCATTTAGATGTGAATTATGATTCCTAAACTTCTCTAAATTCTACCTCACTCCTATTACTTTCTTGAGAATAATTTCTCATTCTAAGAATGTAACATGTCTTGAAACAAACATCTTTTGCTTAAGAAAAAGGTAAAATTTTTAAGTGATACTCTCTTTTGAATATCACATAAATTTACATTTATTTGACTTAGTTTGAAGATTATTAGAATTTGCATGCTTCATATGAGTGTCACATCCCCAAATCTTTACATGTGACAATTTTGGTCTGTTACTAGTTTATATCTCATATAATTTCATATTATTCAATTTGAATGAAACTTTATTCAGAAGGTAAGTAGTAGGCATATCCTTAAAAGGAGAAAGGAAAGATTGCATGAACCATTATGGAACGTACTGTACCTAATCAAGTATGATTTCTCCTCTCAAACGCTCTATTATGTTGTGGAGTTTTAGGAGGAGTGCATTATAATAAAGCCTCATTCTATTTTAAGTAACCAACAAACTCATGATCTAAGTATTTACCACTTTAATTAGATCTAAGTGTTTTAATACTCTTATCAGTTTATTTCTTAACTCAAGTTTGAATTCTTTGAATTTTTCAAATTATTTAGAATTATATGTTCTATTTGGAATGATCATCTATGAATTGTAATGAAATATGAATATCAACCTTTAGTGTGAGTAGAAATAGGGCCACATACATCTAAATGTATAAGCTCTAGTAACTTGTTGACATTCTATCCCTTTATAAGAAAGGGTAGTTTGGTCATCTTTCCTAATAAATAAGATTCAAAATCTCATACAACTCATAATCAAAAGGATCTAAATATCCTTCTTTATGTAACTTTGTGATCCTATTTTTTTTATATGACCTAACATATAATGCCATTAAAAAAGATGGATTTTGGTCACTTAAATTTATTTTCATACTATTTATATTAAAGGTTTTCCTTTAAAGATTTAATTCATACAAACTATTTATAAATAATCGATATCTATAATAGACATCATCTTTATAAAAAAAACAACTCTTATTTTTTATAATAAGGACAAATCTATTCAAATCTAAATAAGAAATATAAATGATGTTTCTAGTAATGACTAGAACATAATAACAATTATCTAGCATTACTTAAAGGCTAAAAGGAAAAGCTACACTATAAGTTCTTATAGCTAATGTAGCAACTTTTGCTCCATTACCAACTCATATATCCACTTCACCTTTTCTCAATTAACTACTCCTTGCTAAAATCTACATGTATTACAAACATGAGAACCACTTCCAATATCTAATACTTAAGAATGTGGAACAGAAGTAGAAAGATTAATATTAACCATAAATGTACTTGAATACTGAGCTATATTAAGCTTCATAACTACTAGGTTAGTAAGGCAATCTTTGTAGTTCCTCTTCTAGTGTCTATCAACATCACAATAAAAAACATGTCTTGTATTATCCTAGTTTGATTATTTTACTGTGTAATGCATTATTCTTGCATTTTATAAAGTATGGTCTATTTATGATGTA
>JANSVB020000458.1:2185846-2197629 GCA_025504935.2 Erythroxylum haughtii
GATGATAGGATTTGGAATATTGATGATGTTCTAAACTCTCCTTCAAGATTTTATTTTGATTTAATGATAATTTAGTCGACTGTGTTTATTAGATGCATGTCATGATTTGATTGCATTCTTGTGTCATTCAGTAATAAATGGAAAGGGTGAACTGAATGAAAAATGATTAAATTGGATTAATAAGAGTTAGGCGATTTAATAGAAATCGTGTCAAATCATATTGATAATTGTGTGGAGAAAGATCTCGTGTGATGTTCCGATAGTCTATTAGAGTGTTTTAGATCTAATTAGGGTTTTGGATAATTTGTGAATTAAGAGATTGCAAATTCCATAATCTGATTAGGGTTTATAATTTAGGGTTTAATAGTTATAACTCGAGAGAGAGTAATCAACCTTAGGATATTTTAAAATTGACACTCCATTGACACATAATCGATTAGGTTACCATTAATGATAAGTAAAATCCCCTTTCTCATAAATTGGTATGTTCCTTAGGTTAATTTATATGGTGATTGCATATTGCTCACTTGTTAATACTTTTGTGTTTAATTTCTGATTTGATTGGTTGAACTCAATTTTTGTAGTTAATTTCTATTGCATCTTTTATTTTCAATTTTATGGTTATTTTAGCCTTAGATTTTACGATTAGATTACTATCCTTCCTCGTGGAATCGACATATTTAAAACTGTGCTACAAACTATGCATTTGTGGAATATTGAGGGTTTATAAGATTAAAACTTAGCCTAATCATCTGTCGAAGTGGATTTGCTCACTCCTACAAAATTGAAGTCGTCAGGTTTGTTGGAGACATTTGACTTCTTTTGCACGATCATTTGAGCATCACAATCCTTGAAAATTACTTTTAATACATTCATTTGGTGGTGGAGTTGGTTGAGCACCTGCTTTTTCTTACTATTGTCTATGCAAGTTCCCAACCTCAAGCTCGTAAATGACTTTGGCCAAATCTACTTAGATTAAGAAGTCAAATTTTTGGCCTATGACTAGTTAGTGGAGATTTTAATTGTATAATGCATTATTAAGAAAAAATAGGACTTCGTCAACAAGCGAAGCTTGCAAGCTTTTCTAGGAGTGGTTTTTCAATGCATGGCTGTTTGATTTTGGATTTAAAAGCTAAAAATTTACCTGGGGAAGAGGGTGGGTTCGTGAACGACTGGATAGAGCAGTGAGCAATGTCTCCTTTCTTGATAACTTCCCTAATACCACGGTTGTCCATCTACTACGTGTGGGCTCTGATCATTATCCCATTCTTACTCAGGCATTGAGCAAGTAGAGCCCCAATCAATCTGTGAAGAGGTTTAAGTTTCTCGCTCCTTAGTTGCTAGACGGTAGCTTAATGAACTTTCTGAGGACAATTTGGATTGTAAATGATAATTTCTCAAATTCCATGACTACTTTTGTTGCTGGAGTATCACGATGGAATGCTGAAGCGTTTGGAAATATTTTTAGAAGGAAGAAATATTGATGAGTCATTTGGGTGGTGTCCAATGAGACTTAATGTTGAACAGGACGTCCAATCTTGAGAAGATGGAAGATGAATTGAAGAGGGATTTAGATTGTATTCTGGCTCAGGAAGAAGTGTATTAGCAATAGAAATCTCGAGTCGATTGGATTGCAAATGGCCATAGGAACACGTATTATTTTCACCGCATGGTGCTTTAAAAAACAAAGATCTCTTAGAAAAGATGATCTTAAAGATAGTTTGGGAATAGTGCTCCACGGTCCTAACCTACGAAGATACATCGTTGAGTATTTTCACAATCTATATACTTTCAATACAAATGTAACCATTCTAGGGGGAAGGGTTAGTCTTTTCTCGGGTATTGAGGATAATGCGATGGCGAAGTTGATGGAGACAGTAATAAACGAGGAAATTAAAAGTGTTATTTTTAGCATGAAGCCAATGAAGGCTCCTAGACTAGACGACATCAATCCCCTTTTTTACCAAAAATTTTGGCATGTAGTCGGGCCATTTACCTACCACTTCGTGAGGGAGATTTTTAGCAATCAAAAAATTTTGAAAGAGTTGAACGAAATGTTCCTTGTGCTCATCCCAAAGAAGTAGCAGGTTGATTATACACAGTTATTTTGTCCCATCAGTCTTTGTAATGTTATCTGCAAAATAATAACCAAAATGATAGTAAATCATTTGAAAGGAGTGCTTCCCTCACTTATCAAATAAAAGTAAACGAGTTTTATGCCCGAACAACAAATCACAGATAATATCTTACTTGCCTAAGAAATTATTCACTCTATGCGACATAACAATAGGCGAAAAGGTTTTATAACGATTAAGGTGGATCTTGAAAAGGCATATGACATGATTTCATGGATTTTCTACATGAAACCTTATGGAAAACGAGACTTCCTTCTGACTTACTTCATCCAATTATGAAGTGTGTGATGTTGTCAAGTATATGCATTGTAATTAATAACGAAGCCTAGAATTCTTTTGATCCGGGGAGAGGAATTCATCAAGGGGATCCTGTATCACCATATCTTTTCATCTTATGCATTGAGAGACTAACATAAGACATTGCTAGGGCTGTGGAGAATAGATTGTGGCTTCCTTTTCAATTTAATAATCAGAGCCCCCATATCTCATACCTTTTCTTCGCAAATGATTTGTTACTTTTTGCTGAAGCATTTAAGGACAAGTATGGGTTATCAGGCATCTGGTGGAGGATTTTTGTACCCATTCAGGACAACATATCAATGCTACTAAAACGGTAGTCTTCTATTTAAGGAATGTAACTAAGCATGTAAAAGCACAATTGTCTAGAAAACTCGAATTTTAGGCCATCGATGATCTAGGTAGATACTTGGGCATACTGATCCTGCATGGTTAGATCACCAAAAGAACATATGTAGGAATTTTGGAGAATCAAAAGAGGCTATCAGGTTAGACTGCCTCTAACCTTTCAATAGCAGGCCGAGTTACAATAGCAACGACGGTGCTGTAGACTATTCCTATATATGCCATGCAAATGACTAAGTTTCCATATCATATTTATGATAAAATTGAGCAGCATGTTCGTCAATTTATTTGGGAATCTTGTAATACCATATATGTTTAGTGGCATGGAAAGGGGTGTGCTGCAGTAAAGCACATGGAGGGTTGGGTGTCAGGATGCTTCAGGACATGAATGAAGTTGTTCTTATGAAATCAGGATGGCAGTTAATCCATTCCTTAGATAAGCTTTAGGTTCAGGCTTGAAAGGCAAAATATGGACTCAGGATGTTGTGCCGTGTGAGATTAAGAAGACAAATTCTCCTTTTTGGAAAGCCATAAGCACTATGTGGCCTAAACTTTATGAGGCTTAGCTTAGACTATTGGCAATGGTCATCTTGCTCAATTCTGAACTAGCAGATGATTGTTCCATAAGAATTTTCTAACTGCTTATGTGGTATGTGAAATTCCTTAGAATATTTTGACCAAGGTAGTAAGTGCCTTTGTACATTAAGATGGGAGCTGAAATTGGAGACAATTTGAATTGTGGCTTCCTCCTGGTATCCTTATGAATATAATTTCTAGTACAGGGCCCATCTACGAAGTCAACGAGGACAAGTTCTATTGGTAACATTCTGTTAATGGCCATCTCTCTGTTCGCTCTGCATATGCCATCTTAATGGCAGATGAGGAGCACATAAGGCATAACAAGTAGACGCGAATTTGGAAGTAGGGGGATAAGTGAGGATTAAACTGTTTCTTTAGTTAGCAGCAAAAGGAAGTCTCCTTACATGATGGGAGCTAACTCAAAGGCATGTGATGTAAGATACTCATTACCCAAGATGTGAGGAGGGTGAGGAGACATTGCTTCATGTTTTACGGGATTGTAGATGGCCAAGATTAGTGTGGAATCAGTTGGTGCTAGTGACGTACAAGAATGAATTTTTCTCGTTGCCTTTCAAAGGTTGGCTCCAGGCGAATCAGCGAAATCAGTGGAGATTTCATGGATATGATGATTGGGCTATTTGTTTTGGGGTAATTGTGTCGAGCTTATGAAATGGAAGGAACTTGCATCTTTTTCAACAACAGGATTTGCTCTTGTTAGTGCAAATCAAAGATATTATACATAGTCTCTGAAATTCATATAGCTCATCCAAAAAGTTCCATTAGTCCTAATGACCTACAGCTGGATAGCAATAAGAATTAGCATCGCCTGCATTGCTCTTTGAAATTGAATGTTGATGGACCTTCCAATGGTTTATCCACTATAAGGGGTTTGCTAAGAGATTAGCATTGTACTTGGATAAAGGGTTTTGTTATAAATATTGGTAGGAGTTCAATTCTAACTACTGAGATATTAGGCATTTTTCATGGTTTACATTTTGTATGGAGTCAAGGAACCAGGACTGTTTGGATGGAGTCTAACTGTGAATTGGCCATCAAACAAATTCTACATGGTGAAAATGGGACCGGGAATGAGTATGTTATAACCAGTATCTAGGAGCTCCTTCATCAAGATCGAAGAGTGAGTCTCTAGTTTGTGCCTACGGAGGCTAATCGATGTGCGGACTTTATTGCGAAATATGCTCGTTGCTTTCTAGATGGCTCTTGTGTTCTGTCATCTCCTTCTCTTGCATTGGGAGATTTGTTGGTACATGATAGTCGTTATCAGTCGAGTGCTGAGTAACTGTTAGGTTGATTGCCTCTTTCAAACCAAAAAAAAAACTTACAGGAAAAAGAAAATAGAAGATGGTAAGTTAAAACCTCTTTCTCATTTGTTTTAGGACCTTTAATTGTCTATTTGGATTTTAATTTCAAAACTAAAAAAATTATAAATTATATGTTAGAAAATTTTAACAGAGAATTAATTTTCTGTTAACTTAAAATTTTTTAAACTTTAAAATTATATTTGAACGTTTTGAATGGGTTGAATTTTAGTTAAACTTTCATCAAAATCTTGGGATTGGTTTGGCTTCAATATTAAATTATCAACAAGTAAAAAGCAAAAATAGGTGTTTAATTAAGTGATAATTAATAGTAAAATAATAATGACTTAAAAAAATTATCACCACCATCATCATCAACACCTAATTGAAATCGTGATAAGGTGTGGGGCTTAAGGAGGTTCGATAGTACGTAGCTTTATGTTTATATAATAAAAAGGCAATGACTTATAAAAGATATATAATAATAAAAAGATTAAGTTGTCAAGTAGTAAGAATATATGAGAGGTATCTCTTTTTCTGTCCTTTTCTCTCCAATGTAAATACTTTCTTAACATGTAATGTGTATTATAGCTTAAGGGTGGATGAAAAAAATCCTTGGAAATAAACACCAAACCTATCCTTTATCACTATATTTAACAACAATTGTTAAATTATTACAGGAACTGTCAAGATGTAACGATTTTTTTAGAGTTTAACAGCTTTAAGTAAATTCTTATATATCTTTCAAAAAGTCCGAAATCTTTGATATTTTCAAATCTAATATTGTACTAAAATAAAAGAGTAGGTATAACTAATTTAACAGCATTAATAATGCTTTAAATAAGAGCAACAGAATAAATTCAAATGCAATGCGCACGAGTTCCACAAAAAACCTTTGGTGGTTTGGGTACTAAAGTGAGTATAGAGCAACGATACGATAACTATTGTCAGCTTTTATAAATTACATATTCAAGAAAAGAAAATCGATAGTTGGAAGTTGCTTGTCGCACTTTATGCGACATATTTATTACGCAGCTTCCCATTTTCCATGCCCCAAGTGAGAATGAAATTGCAACCACTAGTCCGAGCTTGTTATTTTCACCAGAGTCAATACCATTAAAGTGTATCTGTACAATTCGTTCCACTGTATCTAAACAAATTAAAAGATAATATAATTAAATATTATTTAGTTGTTTAAATAGCATAAAAATATTATTTATTGAGAAAACTAAAATATAAAAGAACACTGATTGAGCTTTAAATAATTACACTTTTCTTCAAATACTCTTCAGCACTTGATAACAAACACATTTTTCAAAAGAAATTTACTAGTTCCTATGATTTTGTTTTCTTTCATTTAGTTCAAAATTCAGAAATATATAAACATTACCTCTTACTATCCTTCAATAAGTTGATAAGTTTTACTGGTAGTTTTTTTCAATGCATAGAACTTGCTATAAGTCATATGTATAAATATTTAGCAAATTATAAAATTTTAAAAGACAAATATTCCATGCTACAATATAAATAAATAAATATATATATATCTATGTATATTGTGTGTATGTGTGTGCGCGTGCAATATTAAAACCTATTAATTCTTAAAGGGAAAAGAAATAAAATTTTATTATTATTTTTATAATATAAAGGTAGTTTTTTTATATGTTTATAATACCATAATTAAGATTTACATAATGTATTTGGCTTTGTCATTTCTTACGGATCTACAATAAGACTTAAGTGTGTTTGATGTTACTATTTAATGTTAAATTATCTGCATTTAACTTAAAATAAAATTTTAGTATTTTATACAAAATTATTCAACATACCTAAGTTAACTAATTGAATCAAATATTTAACATCAAATCAACTGAATTGCATCTAAAAGGAAATCATTTAAAAAAGAGAAAAATAATTTGTAATATGATTCAATAATCTAATTAAAAGTTCATACAATATAAATATTTATAAGGTAGCAACAACTCTTAACTAATAATGAAATGTTTTAAATATTTTAAATTTTCACTATCAAATTATTAAAAATATTATAAAAACCCTCAAAAACAAGTTTAAAAAGTGGATTTTATCCTTTAAACGTGTTCAACGAGGCAAACCCTTACTGTCGCATTATAGTACTCGGACAGCACTCATGATATGCATAATGTGCCCTAAAGCTCCACCGAAATTAAACGTTATAATCGTTCAATAATAACATAATCTTCATCGTTTAACCCGTTTCAAAAACTGATTTGCTACGCACTAGTATAAATATTCTACTTCAGATGTACAAGACATAGAAACGGAGAGGCGGAGAAGACAATGACGAGCGCGATGTCATCAACAGTTGAATCGGTTTCCCAGCCATCACAAGCATCTATTCAGCCTCTCGCAAAATTTGGATGCATCAAGACCTTGGCTGAGAAACCTGGGCTAAGTTCTATCCCTCCCACTTACACCTTCACAAAGAATCCTGACCACGAAAACCCTATTTCAGACCCAGAAGAGTCACTCCCTGTCGTTGACTTCTCTTTGCTCTCTGGTAATCCTGATGAACATAACAAGGTCATCAACCAACTTGGCAAAGCTTGCCAGGAGTATGGCTTCTTCATGGTACCTAGAATATCTGTATACTTACGTGAACTTGTTCTCTCCTTTCCTACATTCGGTTATTAACTATAAACATCACCACTAAGTGAAAATACATGCACGCTTATTGATCAAGGAACAAATAAAGTTCTTGTGGTTCTTATTAGGTGATCAATCACGGTGTACCAGAGAGCCTCGTGAAAGCCATGATCAGCAGTTGTGAGATGTTTTTTGATCTAACGGAGGAGGAGAAGAGAGAGTATGAAGGAAAGGATGTGATGGATCCAATCAGGTGTGGAACCAGCTTCAATACTTCAGTGGAGAAGGTACTCTATTGGCGGGATTATCTAAAACTTTTTATACGTCCTGAATTTCACTCAGTCGACAAGCCTGCAGGGTTCAGGTAAAAAACTTGACTTTAAATCGATTCATCAGTTGTAAATTTCCAATCTTCATACAGTTTTTGCTTTTGTTCTTTTATGCATCTGTTCATTTGAGCTAAATCTTCTTGTGTACTTGGTAATGAATTTTAATAATCTTCGAAGTACTTACCCATTACGCGGAAAATCTATGTATACCTAATTGTAAAATGTTTTATACATTTGATATGTTTATGGAGACTAACCAAATGTATAGGAACCAGGGGAAATTGAATAATAACGACCTATCACAGGTCTAACTCTAGTTGGGGAGATTCTCAAGTATAGTGGTATGATTTGTGAATTGTCTTCACTGAGTAACTATTAAGATATTCATGTGAAAAAAAAAAAACTTGAAAAACAGATAAAAGATTAGCAGAAATTAAACGTAGGAATTTGACTAGTATAAGCATTTGTTTTTGTAACTGTTGTAAAATTAAAGTATATTAAGCATCTAGAATCAGGGATGGATTCAGGGGGGCTAGCAAGGGTTATAGTCCCTATAAAATTAAAAAATTTTTCGGAATATATATATATAGTAAACTAAGTAGGGCTATAGCTCCTACAAAATTAAGTTCCTTGCCCCCCAAAACTAAAATCCTAGATTCGTCATTGTCTAAAATACCTATATGAAAGTAATATGACAGAGGAGATATTATGCATGATAATGTTTATAACTAATCCTAAAATTACGGTTGTACAAAAGTTTGATTGGGTATTATGTAAGTGGGAGATGAGAATGATTCCTCAATCATAACTACGTACGCAAGACAGTCAAAACTTTCCCATTTAAATGGGTGGTGGTGATCCATATATTGAATTCAATAATCAAGCCATTCGAATTTAGAAAGGACCCACCTCTTAATGTGGCACCTGGTAGCCTACTTCTTCCACCTAGCATGCCACTCCGAGGAAGACCTAAAGATTTACTTATAAACTAATATTTCATTGAAGATATTTTATTTTTACATTAGAAACTTGATTTTTTTAATTGACAAATCGTAAACCTATGTACACAAAATATCACCCGTTAAAACTTCACTGTGTTAGAATACGAATTTTTGTTATATTTTTTCTTTACCAGGTTTCAGTTCAATTGAACAATACCAACAAAAACTTTTCTCAAAAGCCTAACACTATTCTTTTTGTTTGGAGTGAGATTGAAAGAATATATATATATCCCCTTAGGGATTGATCTTTTTCTCGTGGAGAAAGGATTCTTGGCTTGGTATACTTACAATTTAGTTTGAGACATGAATGATTTGGTAAGGTGAGAATTGACCTAATTAAATTATTTGTGAAGAATGGTCAATGAAAACTTAAATGTTATAGAGAAATGGGCTCACGGCACTTGTGTCACTTTCAGCCGGCTAAGTACAATCTACCAAGAGTTAGGCAACATTAAATGGCAACGGATTTTCTGTTATTATTGACCTAGGCTAATCCTGTAGTTTTATTCACATATCTATATAAAACATACCTAAATATATAGATAAAACTTAATAGCAAGTATTGAAACAGGTTGTAGGGCATAAGTGATCCGTGCCCATAAAATGTCGGTCCGGTAGGCTGATCGTAACAATGCGTAGGGTTACAGGCTATGTAGTACAAAGTCGACAGAGCTCTTGTAGACTTCGGCTCAAATTTTATATCAGTTCTCGTAATCAAAATTGACCACAAGAATTTAAGAGTTTTGGAAAGAAACCAAAGCGGCTTAGATCGTCTTGTGACCAATTCCTAATAAAGCTACCCACTTCTTAGTCTTCAATTATTTGCTCTCATCTGCATCCACCAAGTCAGATTTGCTTGACTCGTTGTCACATCAAATCCACCCACAGCCTCAGCACTCAGCACTCAGCAGTGACCCATCCAATCGATTTGTTACTGATATGTAATCCTCTCAGTAATTAGTTTTAAGGGCATCGTTTACACTCTAAATGTTTAAGCTGTGGTTTTCGAGCCATAATTGCTCTTCAGTGTTGCGATCTGGTCATTGTCCCAATTATTTTTAGTTGGAGCAGATTGTCCTCCTTATAACTTCATACATCTCATGGAGGTATATACACGTATATGGTTCAATCATGCACGGAACTTTACTTTGTTATTTACATTTTAAAAAAAAGAGGTTTACAGATAATTTCTTCTCGTGCAGGGAGCTTGTATTAGAGTATAGCAAGAGAATAGGAGAAATGGGGATGGAATTACTCAAAGGCATAACTGAGAGCTTGGGGTTGGAAGCTTGTTACATAGAGAAGGCCTTGAATATGGAAAATAGTTTTCATATCCTAGTTGCTAATCTCTACCCTCGATGCCCACAGCCTGAACGTGCCATGGGGATGCCTCCTCATTCCGATTTTGGTCTTTTGACCCTTCTCACACAAAATGGTATCGGAGGTCTCCAATTGCTTCATAATGATAAGTGGATCAACGTGAATCCAATCCCCAATTCGTTTGTCATTAACATTGGAGACCATCTTGAGGTGATTTCCTATGCCAATGGCTCTTCATTTGTAATTGTTTGTTTCCTGAAATTTTGTACATAGACTTAAATTAGTTTTTCTATTGGTGCAATAGATTCTGAGTAATGGGAAGTACAAGAGTGTACTACATCGAGCGGTAGTGAACAATGCTGCTACAAGGTTGTCCCTGGCTGTGGGAATTGGTCCACCACTTGATGCGGTGGTCAGTCCAGCACCAGACTTGACAGACGCAGAATCCAATCCTCCAGCGTACATTGGAATGAAGTATAGTGAATACATACGTCTCCAGCAAACCAATCAACTTAAAGGTAAATCCTGCTTGGACAAGATAAGGATTCCCAAGATTTAGTCAATTGTTTGTTGGCATTTCCGTGATTCTCCTTGTTTACGAGAAAAGACATATAAAAGTTACAGGTGGAGTGGACAAGATATATTTGAACTCCGAATAAAGCTACTTGTTAGAAAGATCGTGATTTGTTTGTTGGATCCACATATATACCATGTTATCTAATTTCTGATTTATCATATAGTGTTAATTGCCATAGATAGGGTCATCAGAATTCCCTACTTTAACTGCATTTATGTTGGAGAAAAAAAATTCAGTTTATTACAATAAGAGAGTTGGTTGCAATGACAAAAACAATTGATAATTATTCTAAAACAACAGAACTTAAGGTACATGAAAGCTTAAACAATAAACTTTGCAAGCTAATAATAAATGTAGAATTTTTGTTTGTTCATTAATCTGGAGTTTAAAACGTGTAAATAAATTATTAAACTCTTACCGAGTTATTCTTAACTAATTTTTCAATTATCCCTATAAAAATATATGGGAACAATTTTGATATCTAGTATCCCTTGCTTAGTGGAAAAGTTTTTTTTTTTCATCTTTGCATAATCAAAAGCTAAAATCAAGTATTCATGTTTTAGCTAAAGACGTGTCACGTTCTTAACCAATCAACGCAATAACATAGTGACAACTGAAGGTCCACTGCGAGTTTATAAACTATCTCAATCCGATTGACAGCACAATCGACGATTGTTATTGACAACACAACCGACGATTGTTGCAAAGTAAAAAGCATGCGTTTCCCATGGACTTCAGTCCAATCCCATCAATAAGTTAGTCACGACATACAGTTGGGTTGAGGTAACTGTGAATGCAATGGAGACAGTGTACCAACTGGAAAGTACAATAATACTTGACGCCAATCGATTAAGTTAATTGCTACAATCATTTTCCCATTTGCAAACGGCACTATCAAGCTCCCAATTGTCGTCGCAATGTCGGTAAGTTAAATCTGTTCAAGGGAGGAATTGTTGAATATATTTGTTATTTGCACAAGCATTCAGGTCTGTCATGATTTTATCCATTTACTTTTTTTTTTAAGTAGTTCATATCTTCATGTTATTATACCTATAGTAGTTTGTTAAGTAGTTCATATATTCATCTTATTATCGGACGACGAGCATAAGTCTATTTAAAGGCTATATGATTGGTTGAATAAATGATAACACTGATCGTTTCTTCACTTCCTTTCGTGTTTTATCTTATGTAATATTCCATTAGCTGTGTGAATTCTTCTAGTACTTATGAGGTGGCAAGCTCACAGCTACACATTT
>JANSVB020000458.1:2240015-2253115 GCA_025504935.2 Erythroxylum haughtii
AGCTATGAATTTTAGTAATTCTAGAAAATTCCCTTGGTTTGTTGAATTCTCAGACTCATCATTCCCCCGAAAAGGCAGCCCTTGCATCAAGAGATAACGAAGACACCCTATTGATGCATTTAGCCTACACCGATATTCAATTTTTGATTTCTCTGATTGCCTTGAAAAAGCTGACTGAATAGATTGGGATTGGTTCATTAAATTTTCACAAGCAATTCGACATTGATTATGATCAGAGTCATGATTTCCTACATGTTCTCTTAATCTTGCTTTCTTTCGCCAAGCACTAAAACCCTCAGACACAAAATTAGTATGCTTTCTTTCACGATCGGCTGAAAAAAGATAACAATATAAGCAGTATGCAGCATCTTTTTCAACACTATATTCCAACCAATCCTTGAAATCATCAAACCATGATACAATAAATCTCCGCTTACGATCTCCATCCATAGTTTGAGGAAAGTTATGATTTCGAGGTTGACAAGGACCTTTTAATAAATAAGCTCTACGCACCTGATCTCGTTTTTCAGGAGGATACTCCATTATATTAGGTCTCAATCCTGGATCGGAAGGAGGATTTTCTAAGTCAATCACAAGTTCTTCAATAATAACCTCCTTCGATGCTGGAGGTGCTTTATTAACATTCTGATTTAAATCAGACGATGATGACTGAACAGTAGGTCTTAATTTTTTAAAGTATTTTTCCATAACTGCAAAATAAAAAATTAGTTAGAACCAATATTTACTAATTCCATAAAAGAGGTAGCAGCAATCAAATATACTAAAAATAATTGGATCTATATATATATATTCCCTACTGTTCATAAGCCTTATTCCCTACGGCAACAACTTAGTTAAATTGTTGATCAAACGGTCATACATGCATTCGCTGAAACATCCCTAAATCCTGTCGTGGAACAAATATTATAAAACTTGTCGACATAAAAAGCAGACGTGACGGAAGAGCAAAAAGTCAAGAAAAATGGTCAAACATGCTAGACTTGCTTTACCTTCTCATGTCAATCATTACTTGCCACTGTACAAAGCTGCCCTTGAAGGTGATTAGGCCACCACTTCTAACTTTTTTAAGGAAGATCCCAATTTAATAACTACCGATGTCACTGAAAAGCCTATGACTGCTCTCCATGTCGCTATTGGTACTGGTCTGTCCTTGAAATTTGTTCAAAACCTTGTGGGGTTAATGTCTAATCACCTCAATGTGAAAGAAAATTTTGGAACACCCCTCTTCATACAATCTTTCACAAATCAAATTGACGGTGGCGGCGCGGCACACTTCAAGAGAGGGTCTTGTTCAGTTATCAAAGATTTTGATATATATATATATATATAATTAAAAATATTTATTTTTTTAAATCTTGAGGGGCCCAGTGCACCATTGGGCCCTAAATAGCTCCGTCAGTGGTGCTGATTCACTTGAGCATTGGTTTTGTGTCAATGGCTTCCCAACTATAAGTATTCATGGTGATAGATCACAACAGGTATTTTCTTGTGTCCCTTGATATTCGGTTATCCATTTGAATGCACATTCATGGCCTTGAATTTGATATAATTGTGATAAATGAAATATTTGATTGGTTTGTTATATGGAGAGAATCAATAGACCTTCTTTTAAAGAATTTTAGGCTAAATGTACTTACTTTGAAGACCGACTAAAATGGTTGAACATACTTGTTTATATTTCTTTTATACCTTATTTAACCCCTTTGTCAAGAATCCCATATTAAGCAACTAAATAATGTTAAAATAATTTATAAATGTACGACAAACTTTACAAGGTGCCTTTTGGGTAGAGTTAGGGTCCAAATTTATCATAGCATCAGAGCTTAAATTTGTCTCAATTGTCTGGGGCAATGCCCGACCTGTTGTGGCCTTTTGCTCAATATGTTCATCATATGTCTAGCCTTGCCCTGAGATGAGGGAGATATGACAAGAATCCCACATTGAACAAGTAAAGAATGTTAAAATAGTTTATAAATATATGATAAACTTCCCTTTACAATATGTCTTTTGGGGTGAAGTTAGGTCCAAATTTATTACCCTTGTATGTATCGTGCTATTTTTATGATTCAATTAATCATTGATTCTAATATGGAGTTTCCTTTTTGTGCTTAAGTTATTTATGTTTTGTGATTTCAATTAATCTTTTAGGAAAGAGTGCAAGCATTGTGATCTTTTAAAAGTGGCAACACCCTAACCTTGGTGGTGATTGACATTGCAACACGTGACTTTTGTCACAACGAATGAAGTAAGAACATCTACTAATGGTCAGTTCATATCTTATTTTGATCATATTTAAGCTAAAAGTATAATATTATAAATTTAAAATTGAGAATAATTTCATACGTTACTAATTTGTAATTTATTTGAATGAAGTAGAAGAAGTTAATGCAAATCTTTTGGATGAAAGTGTGGTTTACGAGTCTTTAGATAATGTTAGAGAATTTGAAACTTTTGATAATAAAAACACACGTCTTTTAGAAATACAATTGTGAATTTGATTTTGATTTTAAGTTTTATATTATATTCAGATTTAGTCTAAATAATTAGATTTAATTTATGATTAGTTCATTATATAATAATAATAAATGATGTATTTTTTATTTTAATAAAATATTTTATTTTTATTTATTGTTATAATTTTTACTTCTATTTATTATATATATATTTTGTAACGATTTAATACTAATTAAATATTTAAATCTTAAACCTTTCTTTTATCTGGTTTGATGTCAGGTCTAGTTTTCAAAACATTGTTGAAGAGCATACACTGAATCACATCCCTCAAGTACGAATAGGAAGGGTAGGTTAAATTTAGGTTTACAAGTGTTTTAGACTAATTCTTACATGAATAATATTATTTTGTTAAGTTTTAATAAAATAATATTATGTTATTCAATAATTGAAGAATCAAACTCAAATTAGTTAATCAAATTTACGAATTAAATCTATTTTATTGTCAACTTTATTTTGACAATGAAAGATATCTCATGAGTTTGAACATTTTAATTTTTAATTGTTAAATAATAGTTAATAATTTTAGAGTTTCTTATAAGTGTTCTTTCGCATGGGAAAATCAATCAAATTAAAGTAAATGATTTCGTTAATGATGCACATGATAATAAAAAGATTCTTTATATTTATATTTTAAATTTCTTACATTAATATCAGAGCAAGATAAATATGTATCTTAATTATGATCTTTATTTCCATAAATTCCAATTAGGTTTTTTGTTGAATTGATAGTTTACAAATTGTGAGTTATTTTTACCAATACTCTTCGTCAAATGGCCTCATTAAGTATATATACTAAGAGCGAGTTGGGATGGACGCCTTATTAACACACTATTAAAATTTTAAATTATTTATATGTACTAAGTTACTAATTAATAACTTTTTAGTATCCTTCTTTAAATATACTTCTTTAAATTTTAAATATCAGTCTTTGACACATTCTTAAATTATCCTAAACAGAATTATTTATCTATAATAAATTACTAATTCATTTTTTAGTGTCCTTCTTTAAATATACTTCCTTAAAATTTAAATATTTCTTTTATTACATTCTTAAAATATCTTAAACAAAATTACTTATCTATATTAAGTTTCTAATTAATAAATATTTTAGTGTCTTTCTTTAAATTTTAAATATTACTCCTTAACACATTCTTAAATTATCCTAACCAAAATTACTTCTCTAACTAAATTACTACTTTAAAAAAATTATGTAATGTCACTCTTTAAATATACTTCTTTAAAGTTTAAATATCACTTCTTAACATACTCTTAAATAATCTTAAATAAAATTAATTATTTATACTAAATTACTAATTGATAATTATTTAAATGTGCTTCTTTAAATATAATTCTTTAAATTTTAAATAAATTTATGTTTTGTTTTGAATATTGATCAAAAATACTAATATTTTTAATGTCATAAAAAATTGAAAATTTACAACTTCAACTTATTTTAGAATTTTGTTATTTATTTCAATTATAATCTCTCCTTTTTGTAGTATAGTATATGAAAAATTGAAGTTAAAACTTAAAAACAAAATGAAATTCTTCGCGTTTTTTTTAATTTTTCCCATGACTTAAAAAGTAATTCGCTCTAAGTTAATTTTTTTGGATAAAATATAATGAATTAAGCCTTAAAGGCAATCAAGAGTTTTACAGAAGCTATATAATAAGCTTGACAGAGTTTCTGGAATAAACTAATAGCCCAAAAACAAAAAACCGAAGTGCTAGTGAGTTAGTTTTACGTCCTTAAACGTTCCATGTTCTAGACCAATATTCAGTGTAAGGGAGGTAGGGAGGTGAGCTTATGAAGACTGGATGATTCTCTTATTTGCAAGTGTAGACACTTGAGGAATTGTTCCTTGGTTGAGCTTTGCTCTGAAAGATTTGAAGATGAAACCCGTCTGAGTCCAAACTCACGGACCTAGGCGTCCGGAGTTGGCCCAAGTATGTTTATGCTCTTATGCGTTATCTAGGTTTAGCTGTTTGATTTTGCTTTATCAAGTTTTGGTCTTTTTTCGCTTTGTTGAGAAAGAAGAACGGTATTTTGTTGTGCACAGAAGTGCATCTCCTTGATTGAAGAGTTCTTGGTTGAGATTTGTGGGTCTCGTTTGAAAAGGAAGAGAAGTTTTGAAATTTACTAACTGGGTCAAATTGAAAATGGGTGATACTGAATGGGATTAGGCCATCTTTTTGCTTGAATTTGTTCTTGGTCAGTTGAGATGAAAGTTACAAACCTATGAGTGAAACTCTGTTTATCAGCATCAAAGTTTCTCCATTTTCCTAGTTCAGAGTTACAACAGAAGAAACTACTTAGGTATTGAGTAACAATACTTTGAGGCCAATGAATAGAGAATCAACTTTCCAATTTTCAATTTAGTAATTTCATGTTGAACAAAATAGTAATTAGCTCTCTTTGCTTCAAATTCTTGATTCTTAGCAGTACTCCTATCCTTCTGTCTTTCGATATATTAATTATGAGAATTTGCGAATGTTAACATCATCTGCCTACTTCTTGACTGTCTTCTCTAGAATGTTAGGTAAGTTCCTGATGCAATGCAAAACAATTCCTGCAAATTTGAAGAACATAGAACCTGATAGTTTGAGATTGAACAATAGCTTTTGTTTTGAGGAAGAATGTCATGAAAAAATCAAATATACCGTGTAACTATCAATGTAGTAGTTGAAATAGGAAGTACCTGTAAACTTGCGTGTGCTTATATATGTGGCTTCAGTTGATTTATCAACAGCAATTGTATTTATGACATGGAATCACTATTATTTGAATGCTTAGAATTGACTTTTCTTGATTTTTGTTCATATGGACATAGGTCTTCAAATTTTTTGTGATTGTGTGATCTAGAAGAGTCTAGATTGAGAGCTGTGGTTATTTTGGATATGTTGTTTGTGATTCGTGTTATCTTTGTCGTGGTCATTAAATATGGTGTTACTGCCACGAACGTTGGGGTGAGGAGTTTGGGATCCTACGAGGCTTTACCTACCAATACAACTGCTGATTCTAATCAATTTATGAAAAATAGGCGAGGATCATTGTAATTTTAATTATTTTATATTCTTAATAAAACTTTATTTTTTATTTAGCTTTGATATGAAAATTTTTGTGAAATCTATATTTTATTTGGGCCCTCTTATCTTAAATTCCTGGCTCCGTCACTGACCTTGCATACAAATTGGTTACACTAAGAAGTAAACGAGCTCTAAGCACTAGGCATATTCAATATTAGGCATTGATGTAAGATCATTTTCCAGCTAGGATTTACAAAATCATGTTGGAAAAATAGGTGTTCATGGCTTTCCTCCTCCTTTCGACATAGAATGCATCAGTTTGGTATGTATAGGAAAGTCTTCAGCTTGTAGACTATAGGTAGACGAAGTTGCATAGCTAACCACAAAATAAAAGTTGCCCTTAGTGAAAGTGCTTTAACCATATCACTTGAGTCCAAGGAAGAACACAGTGTTATCTTTAAAGAAATTCTCAACAGGCTTTACTAGAGAACCTCCCAATCTTAGATAGCTGGCAGATAACTTTGTACTCTCCTTTATATAAATTGGTTTGAAGTAACGTCTGGTAGATGGAGGAGGGCACTACTTGATGTTCGAATAAATTCCTATCTCCAAGAGCCTGAGACACGGTTATCTCTGGAGGCAAAATGATTCTGAGTCTCTCCATTCCCAACAGATTGCATAGGGGTCCACAAGACAACCAACTATTGAACCAAAAATGAGTTGTGGTGCCATCTCCAAGTAGGGTGAAAAATTCTTGCCTCATATGTTCATGTGTGCTTAGGATGGCTCTCCATGTGGATTAGTAGGGGGGCTTACTTTGAAGACTCCATATTCTTCTACCTTGATGAAGATATTATGCATCCATTGACATCAAAAAGCTTGTTTATCCCTCCTCAACCTCCATATTCTTTTGGCCAACATTACGGTATTTAGCAACTTTAGGGAGATGACACTAAGGCCTCCCTTGTCTTTAGGTAGACATATATACTTCCATTGCATTCTGGCCCTCTTGATAAAGTTTGAATAGCCTCTCGATGGTTTCGATAATTTTCTTAAGGATGACCAGATGTGTGCAACTTTTAGGTGGAAACGTAAGAGATTCTACCATTGCTAATATCCTATAGTTATAATATATTAATATTAATACAAAGGGGTTGTAAAAATTTGTTGAATGTTGTGTTAGGTATAGAGGTATAAATGCAAGTGGGATTGGATGTAGGGTTTTTGAGTCTAATCTTGTGATTGATGTTCCTTGTCATCTTTGTGCAGTTTCTGGTTTTTGCAATTACTAGTTTAGTCTCCTTTATCCAGTTCTTCACAATTGGAAGAAATTGGCTGGTTTATTATTTAACTGACATATTTTCATCTAAAATGATCAAAAGTAAAATAATTTGGTTACTAACTCACCGGGTAGTCTCCTGTACGGTATAATCTGATTTTAGTTTGGAATTAAGAGAGCTAGACAATTACTGACGGCGAGTGGTTTTTATTTCAAACTCTCAATAATTTAGATATCATATTATATAAGAAACAGTTTTAACATTTATTTAATTAATATACCAATTTCACTTAATCATAATCACTATTAACTTACTTATTATTTTTAACTTCAATATTATAATATATAAATTTAAGTAAAATCATGTCAGCCATTTTCTAACCTTCTCCATTGTCGGCGTCAGTGGCCGTCAGCAACTGAATGACCTCTGGCCTATTTTGTGGCTTGCAGTTGCACGCATCACACAAACAGCATTAAACAAGTTGTTTCACGTTGAATTCCAATGGATATCCAAGTGTTATCGTTTTCTCTAGAGAGAGAAACTTAGATTAGAGAGACAAACTCTCTCCGGTGAATTGAAGAAAACAGAGTCTTCGTTGGAAATTTTTGTTGGTGTCTAGTTTCTCTGTTTCCTAGTAAGTTCTCTGACCTTTTTTTTCCCCATAGTTTTCTTTTATTATAATTTAAGTTGAACCTTAGTGAATACTTGAATTCAGATCAAGTCGATTTTTTGGGCTTCATAACTTTCTTCTTCTGCTTGCATATATGTAGTTATTGATGGCTTGGGAGAAGTTGTAACCCACAAAACTCTGATTTTTTTTTTAATAATGCTAATATGCGCAACATTCTGCAAAGCATTATCAAGTTTTGATCCTTGGGTGAATGGAATATTATACTGTGGAAAACCTTTTCTAGTTAATAATATGCTTTGTGCAAAAAGTATGCGGAAGAACGCTCTCTGGGATTTGAATTTTGTTTACAAGGTTTTTGTGATTCCCATGAATTGTAGTGAAAGATGACACATACTCGATTCGTCAATATGCTTGAGGTTTCGTATAAATTTCTTGGCATATTGGATGTCAAATTTAGGTGGCGTCCTTCCTTGGATGCTGGTTTTGGGAGGAGCCTTGAGGATCTTAGGCCTATTATTGTTGCCAATATATTGGTTTTGGCAACACCCTGTCGATACAACTTGTAAATTTGTTAATTTTCTATTTTTGTTTTTAAGCAATGCGTTCACTTCTTTTACAAAATGAAATATGTTATATGCCTATGTGCTATGTCAATGATTATGAATATTCTGTAGCAGATTGCAAGATAGAAGTAACTGATGCCTGTTTTATTGCAGAAATTCAAATTGTTGGTTTATATTAGCAGTGATGAAGCAAGAAGATATCAACAGATGTCAAATTCAGGAATGGTATCCTAAATTCAAGTCTGTCTCTGTTAGAACCATAATTCATGAACTTCCGGAATCTTTTGTTGAATATCTTCAAGATGATTCTGGGCCTTTTCTCTTACCTCTCTCTGTCTCAAATGAGGATGCCCTGCCCAATAGGATTAACAATCCTATAGATGAGGAAGATTATCAAGTGGCAGAAGGATCTGAGGATGAAGCAGAAGAGCCCCCGTCCCCCCCTTCTTTCCCGGAACTTGAATTGAGCATCAAGGAATCAATTAAAACCCTTGGAGGTGCAGTTTTCCCCAAGTTGAACTGGAGTTCACCAAAAGATTCTGCTTGGATTAGCACATCTGGAACACTCCGCTGTTCATCATTCAGCGAGATTGCACTATTGTTGCGGTCTTCTGACTCATTAGTGCATGATTTGTGTCATGCTTATGATTCTTGTAGTGACAAAACCTTGTCAAGACCACCAAAGTTCTTCCTTGCACTCCGCAGGTGGTATTCATCATTATTGCCTGCAATGGAATTTCGTTGTTTTGTATGGGGACGGCGCCTTGTCGGTATCTCGCAACGTGAGGTTACTACATTTTATCCAGAACTCGTAGAGATGAAAACTGGTGTCAAAAAGTTGCTTAAAAAATTCTTTATTGATATTGTGAAGGTGAAATTTGAATCAGAAAATTATACATTTGATGTTTATGTCACTAAGGATGAGCGGGTCAAGATACTTGACTTTAACCCTTGGGGTGCATTTACCCTTCCACTCCTATTTACATGGGAGGAGTTGGAGCAGAAGGATGGTGAGGGAGGAGACGGATTAGTTTTCAGAATAGTAGAGAGCCAGTGTGGTATTCGGCCAGGGCTGAAAACGGCAGTTCCGCAGGATTATCTGGACATCGGTCCTGGGAGTGGTTGGGACTGCTTCTTGAAGAAGGCTGATGAGGAGTTGCGTATGCAAAAAATGCCTTTCGGAGGCGATTCTTCAGACTTGTAGTTCTCCCATGTCTCAATTTCCCATCGGTCCTGGGAGTGGTTGGGACCGCTTCTTGAAGAAGACTGATGAGGAGTTGCGTATGCAAAAAATGCCTTTCGGAGGCGATTCTTCAGACTTGTAGTTCTCCCATGCCTCAATTTCCTTAAATATGTGGACTGGTATTTTTATTTAATCCTCTTTACGGACTTGTGTTGATGTGTGAAGTAACTTTTTTCACTCACGTTGTGAGCAGTATGCATTCCGATTCCTACTTTACAGGGGTCTCATGGTAAATGTTATGAATATTATACCGAAATCAATATTGGTACCGGTATGGATTTAATTTGGATACGTTATTATAATGGTACTAATCAATATGGAGTATCGTTTCAAATAATTATTTAAATTTATAAAATAATTCTTAATTATAAAATAATCTATCAATATCTTGTATTATATAATTTTGTAATTTTACATCAATTTTGTCTCTGAAAATTATAATAATAAAATTTTAAATATTTATTATTTATTTATTTTTATTAGTATTACTTTTTTACATATTTCACATATAAGTAATACTACAATTAATATAAAAACGATCATTTAATTATCATACAAATATAAAATTAAAAATATTATAATATTTAAAATATTATAATTTCATCATATGATAAATAATATTTACATCAAAATATCAAATAAAAAGAATAATAAATATCAATGACTTTCTAACAATTATAATTTACAATTTCGAAATAGAATATCCAAATTATAATAAAGCCGATAGAGGCTTGAAATAAAAATATTTAAAATTATATTTATATTGTATGATATAGAATTTAACATATATATCAAATATAAGTGAAATTAAAAGAAGAGAAATAAAAACTTGAAACTTCATTTAATCGAACACATGTTCAAATCGTTTTGATCTCAATTTTTATTTAGTATAAAATTTTCATCATTGAGAGAAGTTCATTTAATCGAATACATGTTCAAATCGTTTTGACCTCAATTATTATTTAGTATAAAATTTTCATCATTGGGAGAAATTTTATTATCACTAACATTCAAATTCATTACACCAAATAATATGTCAATATTTTCTTTTTCAAATATATTAAGGAGTTCATCTCTAAAATTGATGGAACTCTCTCTTGCTTGGGGATACACTTGTTATGGAGAAGGCATTGCATAGCTCTAGTAAGCTCCCTATCTGCACACCCTCGAGACCTCTAGTTTCCTGTTTTTGATAAAAGCTAAGAGCACTTTGGTCTTTCCTTAAAAACTTACTTCTCCTGCTAGGATCTTTTTTTTTTGTTTTTGAATCTACCTTTAAGGTGTAACAACTGCCAAAGTTGTTACTTGCTTCTTTTAACTCTGCCCTCTTATAGATGCTGACTCCTTTTGTTATTGACAAAGATGAATTCTCACCTTTACCACCTCACTCCTCATTTGCCCCTCCACCATCCTTAGCTCCACCCTCATCTTCAGACAACACTCCCTACCACCAAACCTTGCCTTTTAACCCGCAAAAAAGCTGGAAGCAGGTAGTTGGAGATCACCTTGCTTCCAACCTCATTTACAAACCTCCCAAAGAGATCAAAGGGAAGTTCATGGCTTGTCTTGAGCTTGAAATCTTAAAAGAGGGAGCTCGGAGCTAGGAAGTCACTCTAGTTGGGTTCTTTTTCGAACAAAGACCTCCCTTTCCTCTTATTCACTGATGGGCACATAAAAATTGAAAGAGTAAAAGTTTGACAGATGTGCTCCTATCTAAGGATAACCTCATCAACTTCACATTGTCTACCACCTCTGAAGCTCACAAAATCCTAGAAGAGGGGCCTTAACATTACGAAAACCAACCCATTTTTCTACAAACCTGGCAGCCTAGTCTGAACTTGGAATCCATTAAAATACGAAGTGTCTCTCTTTGGATCAACTTTCCTAATGTTCCTTTTGAGTATTAGACTACTCAAGGAATGAGTTTCCTTACTAATTTCATTGGAAAGTCCATGTGTTTTTTATGACAATACTGTAAAAAAAAAAAAGCAGAATAGGTTATGCTCGTATTTGTGTAAATGTTGAACTTTCTAAAGAACTTCTTAGTAAGATCCCTATAATGAGGTTAGGTGAAGCAAATAAATCATGGAAGGACAGTATTATGATTTCCTGTCATTGGAAACCTCTCTCTCAGCCCCATGGGAACGTATGGAAAGCTACAAGGAGAACATTTAAAACAAATACCTACCAAGAGTTAATATGTAATGTGTTGCATGAAACTAATGAGTCCTTAGAGGTGGGAAACCATAATTCTGAGTGTTTGGTTGATATTGAAGTTCCACCTATAGAGGCTAGACTAATCCCTTCAAAAATGCCTGCTATAGAATCTAAATCTAATTCTAAACATAATGAAGCTACAAAGAACCCTCCTCCTGGTACTCCATCGGGTCCTAACAATGCCACATTTGAAGCACAAGACTCCAGTCCTTTAGTTGAAGGCACTGGTACTCCTAATGCAGTTGCATCACTTATAATTAAAGATATCACCCCCACCCCCTTTATAGACACTAAGGGAACCGAAAACAACAATGCAGCAATCACTGATAATTTCTAAACAATGGAGAGAAGAAGATCCCAAAGAAGCAAAGGGAAATGCTCCAAAAACAAACATTGGCATATCAATAATAGTCTGGAATGTTAGAGGATTAAATTGCCCAACAAAACAAGCTACTTTAAGGGATTTTGTCTTTAGGGAAAAGCCTATTAGAAACTAAAATAAAGTTTAAGAATGTTTGTAAATTGAAGGTGTTAACACTCCAAGGGGATATTCTCTCCAAACTCTCTCAGAATGCTTTTGGCATAATCATTATACGCTTTATGGTTGATGTTATTCGAGTAGCTATACTTCACAAAACATATCAGGCTATACACCTCAGAATTCACTTCCTTCAAAAGCAAATTGATATCAACATTTCCTTAATATGTGCTAGTAATTTTTGATTTCAAAGGAAGATCCGATGAAATGATTTGATAAATCTAAGCTCTACTGTTGATACACCTTGGTTGATATGTGGTGATTTAAATTCAACATTATATAAATCAGAAGCACAAGGCCATTGTAGTATAAGGAACTTTTTAGATGATTTCAGAGAATGTGTGGACCACTTTAGAGTTACTGATTTAAAGTAGATGAGATACAAATTCACTTGGACTAATAAAAAAAGCTTTAACTGGTTCATCAAGAAGAAATTCGATAGAGCTCTTGTTAATGCCAATTGGCTTGCTCATCTTCCAAATAACCTAGCTAATTTTAAAGAACCTATCTTGTTGGGACCCGATCTCGGAACCGGATCCCAACCAAAAAACGAAACAAAAATTGCTGAAACCTAAGCGAATTCAAATCGGACAAAACGAATTCAAAGGCGAATTGAATAACAAAATGCGGAAACAAAATACAAACGAATCGAAGCAAAGCAAGTGGAAAGCAAACGCGAAAATGAATCGCAAGGCTAAAGAAACCGAAGCAGAAACGTAAGACAAAATAATCAAAAGCGAACAAATACGAAGCGGATCAAAGGCAAATTGAATCAAAGCAGACAAACAAATGGATAAATCGAACTAAAACAAATTCCGACATCCGAGAACAAAGAACAGAGAAACATGATCGCGTTGGAAACCCTAAGACCAACTAATCTGAAATCGGTATAAATTTTTTTCTTTCTTTCTTATCTTATAACCATCTTTATTCAAATTCATGCAAATCCATACAATTTCCCTTTTCTTGGAAAATTATCCTCAATCAATCTCTCAATGCATAACGAACTTCTTAATCATCTTCTTATACATTCATACAAATCCAAAATTCATCTTTTAACCACTTC
>JANSVB020000458.1:2315641-2330200 GCA_025504935.2 Erythroxylum haughtii
TTTGCCTTCTTATTCTTAGGAGATTTCTTTCTCTTAGATGGAGAACTTATAACTTGATCTCCTTTTTTGTTATATGAGCAATCTTCATCAACATCAATTCTATGTTCCTCTTCTGTAATATTCGATGGAGATTTAGTTTATAGATGTGTATGTAAACTAGTTGCAATAGTATCTCCAAAAATATGATACAATTCTGAAAACTCCATACATCATTGACTCTTGAATCTGTGAGCCATTTTATACACCTATAGTGATGAAAAGGAAACATGAGAAAAAATATTATATAATATGATATATTAATAAAACAAAGACATATTTTACCTTATATAGGTTTTCCCAACATTCATTTGAAGCATTAACTTCACTAGTAAAGGAGTTGTAACCAATTTCTATTTTTTGATTAATTTCTTGAAATTCTTTAATCTACCTTTAATCTATTATACTTATTATTCAATTGAATATCAGTACACTCCTTATTGAATTTTGTTTGGTTACCTACTTTAATATTCTTCCAACTAGATTTGGAAAAGGTAGTAGTTGTTCAATTTTCCTTCTTCACTTCTTCAACCTTCAATTATATTAAATACATCTCTATAGTATCATTCCATACCCCATCTTTTTCATTTATTTCCACACAATTATTGGAATCGTTCATAATGTTCAAACCTTCCATCACTAAACGCAATTACATATAAGTGACATTAATCACAAATTTTTTACAAAGTATTAAATGCTAACTATGGCTCAAAAACAAACATGAGACAACCATATTAAATGTTATATTGCATATAAGTGCATGGAAATGATAGAAGAGTTGAATTGAGAAATTAAATGAAATTCAATCAATCTCTATAAAAATATATCTTCAATGTTCATCTATGGTATGAGAGCTATCTTTTAAACATTTGATTCTATGCATGAGCTTGCCTAAGAAGCAAGCCATTCCCACCTTAAAATTACAATTCTTTTAATTCTTAAAGCAAAAACAACTTGTAATAGTAACATATTTAACTAATTAATTACTATATCCCACATTTTTTTCTTTCGAAGGAAATGTATTTGTATATTCTAGGAGTTGTTGTTATAATGCATACTTTGAGTTATGATATGTCTAAGTTTTATTACCATTACTCTCTATTTTTTAATTAAAAGTAAAATAAATGATGTTGACTTTAACATTTATGATGATTTATGGTTTAACAATGAATATGATCCTCTGTATTTATAGTTTCCATCACTAAAGCTATGCTAAATATTTCTTCCTTATAAAGAATGACACAAACATAGACAAGAATGTATATTTTGTTAGTTCCTCATAGAATTGGATTGGAAACTTGTCTTTTTGATATCAATATTTCATACTGTTTCCCAAATTCTAAACCATTGGCGTCACTGAATTTAAGAAAACATTGTTTGATGGGAAATGTCCAAAAAAATGGTGAACTCACCACCACTACTTATATTACCCTTAAAACTCCAATCTTTTATATTGTTATTTAATCTATTAAGACCACTACCTAGCTGTCCATCTATAATTGTAAAAGAAGATCATCTATCTCGTGTACTAGTAGCAATAGTAGTTGGAGTGGTTCTATTATTTTAATATTGCATTAATCCCTTGCAAACACTTATTTTCTTTTTAGTTTTCTAGTTCCTGACATGAAAATGATATTATTATATACTCATCATTCATGTACACATACTATTTATCAAATAGGAACTTAAGAAAGACATATTCAATGAGTCAAACTAATTCTAAACCTCATCAATTTAGTCTTTCATGGCAAAATGGTATTGTTAAGGTGGAAAAAGTTGGGTTGAAATGAAATAAATTTTAGGGACATAGATTATCTAAACCGCGAGGATGTGGAACAAGTATTACGGATCTGTTAAATCATACTTTGTTGAATAAAAGTTGAATTTCTTTCACAGACAATTTTCAATATGAATATCCAGAAAACTTAGGTGTACAAAGGTAAAATGTTATATAATAATAGGTGAATTTTCAAAATATGACATCTATAAATGAACAGAAAGTAGAAAGTAAAATGTAAAATATATGATTTTGCATTAAAAAATAATTTGGTGAAGAATAAAACATAAAAGGAAAAAGGGAAAGAATTTATTTTTCTTTTATGTAGCTACAGTTAAGTTTTGTTTAAAGGGAAAGATACACTTGGTTTTCATGTATTTTTAAACCAATAGTGCAAATAAATATGATAATAAACTTGCTAGGCAATAGCTAATACAAGTCTCAGGACAGTGAAACAACTTCAAGAGTAAAAAAAGTAATATATAGGAAACAACACGTAATAGCAAACAATGATGCTTACAAATAAGACCAGACTTTACCTTATCTTCAAACACAAAAAGTAAGCTATTCTATTGAATTGTGTGTTAAAATAGGAAATACATGAAACAATGACCACATTGTTCATTGTAAGAGATTAAGGCATCACTCTTTAAGATACATATGTAGTACTTATGTGTATACACTTATATATATATATATATATATGGCCCATGTTAGATTACACCAAAACATGGAAAAGAAGTGAGAGAACAAAAGAACTGAGAAAAAAACACAAAAAAGAAGTGACAGAATACAAAGGAACTTATCACACAAAAGTACAAGAAAACAACAATGCATAGCTAAAGGACAGAGAAGTTGGATTAACAATTTATTTTCAATTATGCTACAGTAACACATTTATTTTTACTTATGCTATAGTAATTGTGAGATTTTTGAAAGCTTCCGTGAAATGTTTGTTTTAAGAGATGGAGATGAACAAGTATTGGAAGAGAAGGCAGGAAAAGGGGGTATATTTTTTTCGTTGACTTCTAGTTGAAGAGAAATATTTGAAAGCAAATAACAGGAAGAACTTAAAAGCAATAACAATGAAGCATCAAATATGGGAACAAATTGATAAGCGTATGAAATAGAAAAGGGGTATACCTCAATGGAGAAATCAGAGTACAAAAGATGCTGAAGACATTAAAGACATAGGAGACGCTAAAAACGCTAAAGACAACGAAGAAACCAAACGTGAAGTTGTTTTTTGAAAGAAAAAACTTGTTTTGAAAACAAAAAAAATGTGATTTTTTTTGTTTTCATAAAATTGTTGTGTTTTTCTTATTTTTTAAATTGAAAAATTGCAACAATACTAAACCAAACATGTTATAACATACTATTTCTTTTTTATGAAAGCTATAACAAAAAATAAGAAAACAAAACCAAACAATCCCTTAGTTATAACACAATTATTATAAAAATGTAATGATACCTTTGTAAGCCTAGGGAATAGCCTTTTTTTTATCAAGGATCTTCATTCTTTCTTTAGATGTATATCCAAATGTTTTTAGGTCATAACATGAAATATCTTTCATTTAGATTGTTTCAAGCAACTGATGTTTTTGCTTATACCAATGTATCTCCTTTTAACTTATACAAGTTTGCACCTATATTTTCTCCTTTTATAAGTTACACATCCTAAAGAATCTTATCAATAATTTCTATTTTACAATAAAGAACATATAGTCATCTTGGAGAAAAAAAAATCTTTTTCAAGCTCTCCATATGTCATACTTCTTAAAGAGTATGAATTTTACCTTTATATTCATATTGATGGTTTCAATACCAACAATCTTTAGAGGATAATTATCATAACTGTATATAAATCCTCCTAATATAGTTTTATAATGATGAAACCATTCACTTCTAAAGGTTATTTGAAAAATCATTTATAAGTCAAAGAGTCTTACATCAAGTAATGACTCCTTAGTTTTAGTTGCTAATGCTACTTTATAACACAGAGCATTATCATCATCTAAAGTACTTGAAAATTTTACTTTAAGATTGAAAATTTTCTTATTTAAATTCTAACAATTTTTTCTTAAGTGACCTTTCTTTCCATAGTTGTAAAATATTAATTTATTTCTACTTTATGATTTTAATCCACTATAATTTTAGCCCGTACTTAGGTCACATTTCGTTAATCTCTCTCTTATCATAGTCAAGGCTTTAGTTTATTATAAACTAGACTACTTTCTTCTTTATTCTTGAGTAAACTTTCTTATTCTTCAAAAATGAAAATAAAATATCATCAAAGAATAGCTAGTATGTAAGAAAATTATTCGTTAACTTTATAATGAGTTGATTATATAATCATGTAGGCTTTGAAGAATTAGTTTGACATGTTCTTGTGGCATTATTCTATAACCCAACGAAGTGAGTTGAGAGAATAAAGTGGTTAAGTTATTAATGTGCATGGTCACCAAAATGGATTATGACATCTGAAGAGTATAAAATTTTCTTTTAAGGAAAATTTTATTATTAAGTGACATGACTTTGTACAGTTTTGTAAGATGATTTTATATCACTTTTTATTGTTTTATTATTTTTTAAACTTGATAAAAATTCATTAGCTAAAGATAGATGAAAATTTGCAGTAACATTGTATCTATCTTATTCCATTTGTCATCATATGTAAAGTCTTCTTTTCGTTAATGACTATAAGAAAATTATCTTTTGTAAAGGTAGTTTTAATTTTCAACTTTCACAATAAGAAATTATTCTAGTTGAACCTCTCAATCCTAAATTTGGTTGCCTTTGCTTCTATCTTAAACTACTTTGATATAAGAGAAATAGCTCATATTGTTTCACATAAATAATAATTATATATGTAACTAGTATCTCATATCTTCAAAGAGTGAATAACCAAGCGAGCATTCTTAACCAAGAAAAATATTGGGGACAATATCCTAATTCTGCAGGAACTTCTAAAGGGGTATACAAGAGGAAAATCACCTTAGAATTGTACAATCAAAGTTGATCTCCATAAAGCATTTGACAATGTCAATTAGGGCTTTTTAATGCAGATTATGGAAGTTATGGGTTTTCCTCATATGTTTATCAATTGGATAAAAGAATGTATTTCTATGATTTCTTTTAGGATCATGATCAATAGGAGCCCCACTGAATTGTTTAAAGGAAAAAGGGGACTTAGGCAAGGGGATCATCTTTCCCTTTACTTATTTCTATTATGTATAGAGGCTCTTATCCTCATGCTGAAATATAAGATCTCCTCGACTCCACAATTCAAATTCCATACTAAGTGTAAGTTGCTTTCACTAACCAGCTTATGTTTTGCAGATGATCTAATCTTGTTTAGGAAGGTTGATATTCCCTCAATTACGGTGCTAATGAATAACTTACAAAGTTTTAAGGAGATGTCGTGATTAAGCACCATTTTCAAAAGATTTTCTTCATCTTATTGAAGAGTGTTGCACAACTAGCTAATGTTATCTCTCATATCACTGGAATGGGTAATCAAGAGCCTACTATTACTTACTTGGGCATCCCTATCTCTTCGAGAAGACTCATATTTAAGGAATGTTTGCCTCTTATTGAGAGGATACAAAGGAGATAAAATTCAGGGGCTAACAAAACATTATCCTATGGTAGCAAACTTTAGCTTTTGAAATCGGTCATTATGTCTATGAATACTTATTGGTGTTCCCACATTTTCCTTTCCAAAGAACTGATCAAAATTATGGAAAAGATGATGAAACAATTCCTATTGAGTAAAGGTAAAGGAGAAAAAGGGATTGCTAAAGTCAGTTGGATTCAAATCTGTTAACCTAAAACAAGTGGAGGGCTAGGCTTGGAGTCTATAGGCATAAGTAACAAATGTTTATTGTTGAAAAGATTGTGGAGAATTTTAAGTGAGAAGGAATCATTATAGGTCAAATGGATGCATACCTTTATATTAAGGGGTGGAGGTCTATGGTCATTCAATCCTAAAGAAAGTTTCTCATGGTTCTTTAACCAAATACTTAGACTGGGGGAAGAAGTACAACAACAGATTACTTATAGAATAGGGAAAGGGGATAAAATTTTTCTATAGTATGACAATTGGACCGATCATGGAGCACTAATCCATCACTCGAATGCTAAAAATACTCTGGAAAGATTCTCTAAAAAAGTTAAAGTCCAAGAGTTAATTGTTAATGGCAACTGGGTTCTATCCTAAGAGAAGGTTAGATATCTATTAATACCACAATGTCGATACAATGAAAGAGAGGATACATATTTTTAGAAGGGGATAGCAGTAATGGATATACTAACAAGTGAGCAGAAAATATGATTTCGACTTCATTTATTCATGTATAGTTATAACATATAATTTAATCATTTTGATATATAATGTTCCAATTTGACATATTAATGAAAATTAATGCCTCAATGGTAAATATAATTACATTTTTTTGTTATTTAATAATTGATTTTTTATTTCTCAACAAAATTTAACAATTAATTTATAACTGATATTTGAAAATAACTTTTTCAAATCTCATTTCACCCTAATTAGATAATTTCTAAATTATTATTAATTAAGAACAATAAAATATTCTCTCTAATTACTTTAAAGTGATGAATCATTTATTAAATTACTTAATTATCTTCGTAAGTTCATACTATATCTAAATATTACCACTACTTGAGTTATTCTAAATAGAATATGTTACAAGTAGTATCATAATATAGTAGTCCTATATGAGATACTTTGATAGTCTCAAATCTAAAGATTAATTAATATACAATCATCTTAAATAAGACAACCACAAACATACAAATAATGTTTCATTCAAGGTCCTCATTATCAATAGCTAATTTAATGAACTTATTCTCTAATATACACACAAATATTTGTTTAAATATTTGTATACTTTAATTTATGAGATTAATTACTTTTTTATTAAAAGAAATATAATATGTGCTACTTTTACTACTTTACTAATATCTCCATTTTAATGGACCTATAACTAGAAACAATTTAAAAATAATATACAATTTAAATTTAAATACCATAATTATGCTCTTATTATAATTTTAATTGCATAATAATTATTTAAAAAAAAAATTATTATTAAGCATTAAAAATAATTGAGAAAATTATATGAAAATAAGTAATGTCTTTATTAATTAAATATATATTACCATACATAAATTATAAATATTTGATTAAGTGCAAGTGTATAAATTAACAATATGATTCTTTTTTAAATATTTATTGATAAAATACATTAATTTTAAAGTACATCTAATGTATAAAATTCTCATTTTAATAGAAGATTATTAAAACTTTGACATTTTTATTAATTTTGATTATGTTTATTAAATTCCATAAGTCTAACTGTTAATGACTCAATTGATTTCCAAAAGATTTAAGAGTCCTATGATTCAAAGTACTTTGTCTAACTTATGAGTATTATTGCACTTGCACTTTCATTAACACTAGAAGTTTGCCTTGATTGGCTCAATAATGGTTGTGGATGTTCTTCTAACAAGTATAATTGCTAAGTGACTTGACAAACTATGTTTATTATTATATGTTTTATTTCCTTTTTTGTAAGTGTAATTTAAAGAGTCAAGTTTTTAAGTCTATAATGCTTAATATTTAAAAAAAAAACACCTAATCTTATGTGATGTAATGTAGGGTTTAGAAATCATAGTTGAAGAGGAAGGGTAAAACCTACATAAAATAAAAAGGGCAGGGAAAAGGAGGATATTCGAGTATGAGGAGGACACATATATGCACTCTAAACATGTAAAAGAAGTCCGCTTGTGAGGTAATTTATAATAAGAACAATGAAAAGGAAAGGTTATTATCAACTTAAACAATAAGGATCATATGAACTAATCATTTATAATTACTTCTCATATATTTAAAAATAAGAAATACTATTTTAGACCGTCTTTGACAAATTTCATCATTTAAGGATGCAAACAATTGAAACTCTGTCTCTCCAATGGTTCCTTATCATCTCTTTTAATTATAGCATGAATTGACATTTATTTTATTTTACTTCTTAATAGAATACACCTCATTTTAAATTTTTTAAGAAAGTGACCAAAACATATAAAAAGAAATTTCCTTGAAATGTAACTTTGGAGTTGCTTAATATAAATCTTGCCAAATGAAGTAAACAAAATACTAATTTAATAAGAAAAGCATCATTTCCATCAATATCTAATTATGTTAAAACAAAGTTTAATGAATAGTGATCACAATAATTATAAGTTGAAATAATTATTAAGGATAATGTTGATGAGTGAAAGTCATTATTTAGAGTAAATGCTCTTACCTCTCTCTACTTTCTTTCTCTTACCATTTTCCTTTTTACTTTTTTGCCTATCTTGACTTTTGATTGCTAATTCTTTGAATTTTTGTTACCCCAAAGTTTAAGTTAGCAAGGTGGGATCCTTCCTATTTAGTGCCTCCTCCCTCCATAGATGGCTTATCCTACGTCATTTGCTTCCCTATTCTAAAAAATTTTGAAACCAAATTTAGTTTCTTCATTAAACTTAACTCTATAAATCGGGCATCCTCCCTCTTCAATACTCTCTTATACTCAAACCAAACACTTCTTCTTCTTCCCTATATTTGGTGCCTAAGCATATTTTGGTTCTTGGAAACTTAAATACTCCTCCTAGTTCTAACTTTATAATCCTGCGCTTAAGTCACTGAAAAGGAACCAGAAATAGGTTGTAGGATATCACACTCCTCAGAAGAAGTTAATATTTATTTCTAGTCAAAGGGAAAATGACATCCTCACAGTTTCACCTCCTTTTAAGGTCCCAAAAGTGGGATTTGCTATATGGAAAATCTGTTTGGTGGGCTTCTTCATTAGAAAAAGGCTCCCCTTTCCTCAAGTACAAAAGTTGGCAGAAGTTAATTAAGGGAGGATGGGAGTCGATGACATACTTGAAAATAAAGACATTTTTTTTCATTTTCAACTTTTATAGCTAAGTTAGCATACAAAAAGTTTTAAAATTGGGTACATATTATGCCCAAGGCAAGCCACTTTTAACCTAAAGATGACAACCTAAAATGACATTGGATAAGACATGCATGAAAAGCATTCATTTTTGGATAAAGTTTCAAAGCATACTTCTTAAATATTGGTCCATAATAGGTTTAAGCTATTTGTAAGCTCTACTGGGAGGTAAAAATGCTTGGATGAAAATATAGTAGGGATGAGAAGAATTGACTTTGCAAGAATATGTTTAGAAGTTGTAATGGACTAGAAGTTACCTAAATCTCTTAAACTAAAGTGGTTAAATGAGAAGGGGTGTAGAAGAGTCTAAAATAAAGCTCCCTTATTAGTGGAAATCTCCTATTCCATAACAGAAGAAAATTTGGAAGTCAGCACATAGGAGCTTACAGGGTGAACACTTGGGAATGCTAATTCCAGTGACTGACATAAATAATAAGAAATAAGACTTAGAGCTTTATAAAGGAAAATATAAAAAGGATATATCTAATGCTTATAATGATAACTAGGGAAGAATATAAAGAGCAAATGAAGCCCTTAATACCCCATTATAAGAGAAACTTAAAAACAAGGATGAAGTTAGGGATACCCTAGGAACTAGATAAGAATTTGCTAAGAGCTAAAAAAACAACCTTAGAGGAGACTAATACCAATATACAACTTAGAATAGAAAATCTAAAAGAAAGTACCAATATAACTATGCAATCTATTTCAGAAAGAGGTAGTCGTAAAGGGCAATAAACAACTTATATATTTAATCGCAAAAACTAGAAAGAAAAACTTGAAGACAATTAAGAATAAAGGGTCTTAAACCCTTAATTCTCCTTGATGATCATAGTATGAAATGTAAAGGGTATGAATTGCCAAAAGATAGTAGATGATCAAGTAAATGATCAAGGACTTTCTATTATCAAAGAAATTGGCTGGATTGTTGGAAACAAAAATTAAAGTAGATAAGCTATACAAATACTATTAGTTATTTAGCAAGAATTGGGAAATCATCTCAAATCACCACGCTCACCTTAATGGGAGGATCATAATAGCCTATGAACCTAGTATAATCAAGACTTTGATCTCAGATCAATTTATCCATCTTAGTTATTATTGACTTAGATACTTGCTAATTATTATAACTTTTTTATATATAGCTAATCATAAGTAATAAGGTATAACATTAAATCTTCAGTTTCTTTAATGAGAGCCCCTTAGATTACACTTAGTGACTTCACTAACATCATTTTGGCTTAAAAGATAGAAGTAAGAAGATTACTACTAATCTAATATATGATGAAATGCTTAAATGCATTAATGTTGCTATTTAGCATATTTAGGGTTTGAGGAATCCTACTTCATATGGAGCAACAAGAAAGAGGCTAGTTGGTTTATCAAAAAAAAGTTGGATAGCCTATGGCTCTCAAAATTTTCTAAACGTATGAATTTTTTCCACTCCCATTTATGTTCAAATCACTCTTCTATAGAATAATTTTCTAATAGTATGAATTTTTTCCATTACCATTTATGTTCAAATCACTCTTTTATAGAAGAATTTTTTATGCAAGAAAAGGCATAATCAAATCTTCGTTTAGATTCAATTACCTAATGGTTAATCTGTAGGGTTTTTAAGAGGAAATCAAGAAAGGCTTGAGCACTGCAATAAAGCTTATAAGTGTGCTAAAAAGCTCCAGACTGATAAGGTGGAGTTGAAAAGGCTACATTATGATAAGGTCAAAAATACAAACTCTTCTATTCATAAGTAGGGAGAGAATTTAATTGCTATTCAAAATGCATTGAATCTCTAATATGGGGATGCACACCTTAAAACATGTGAGAAAATGGCTTTATCCAACTATGCTTAAGCATTGGAGAATTACTACTCATTATTTAAAAAAAGTCAAAAATAACTTGGCTAAGGGATACAGGTAGAAACTTTAGGTTTTTCTTTTTAGTGAATTCTTAGTAGAAGGAGCTCCAATAATATTTGATGTTTAGAAAATAGAAATGGAGATACCATCAAAGAATAGAGGAATTCATCCCTAACTATATCACTTAAAGGTAGGAGGAGGAGCTCACAAGGCATTTCAATGCTCTAAAAATCAAACAAACTTTATTTAAGTTAAATCCTAATAAAGCTCCAAACCCTAATGAGTTAGATGCTTTCTTTTTTCAGAAGGTATGGTGTCTAGTAGGTAACATGATCATAAATGTGGAGTTGGAATTCTCTACCGGGGATAAACTTCTTAAAGACTTAAATAGATCCTCTGTTTGCCTTACTCCTAAAAGGTTGAATTCCAATCCCTTTAATGATTTTATGCCTATATCTTATTGTAATGTCATGTACAAGATTTTCTCCTAAATAATTACTAAAAGGTTGAAGAAGGTGCTTAAACATAACTTCATTAGCCTTACTTAATGAACATTTATCCAAAGTAAGAGCATATGTGATAATTTGATGCTTGCTCAAGAGTTGTTTAAAAGCTACAATAGTAAAAAGACTCTTAAGAATTTGTGCCTTAGTTATTGACTTTAATAAAGCACTTAACTCTTTACACTAAAGCTTTATACTGGATACATTGTAGGCATTTGGTTTCCTAAACATCTTAACCTTTTAAATATATTAGTAAATTTCAATAGCCTCTTAATCCTTATTAATGGAGAACCAACCACTTATTTTCTAGTAGATAAAGGTATGAGACAAAATGATCTAATCTCCCCATATCTATTTGTTTTGTGCTTTGAAGTGTTATTTAAAATGCATATAATGTTACGAACTCCAAAATTTCATCATGTATGCAAAAACTACAACTATATCAAGGAACTAGAAAGGATCCTAAAGAATCTTCAGTTGGGTAAAGCTAATTATGTAACTAATTCCAAGGAAAGGTGTTAGAAGTTTGTTTATCAAAGGAAGAAGGAGGTTTGGGGTATAAATTCAATCAAAAATATCAGGAACATATACTTAGATAAAATAATATGGAAACTTTTTACTGCAATAAGCCTAATTAGATGAGACGCATGAGCTCATACTTAATGAGGACAAAATCTTATGGTCTACAAAGCTAAACCAAGTTATTCTTGCTCTTTTAATCAATTACTGAGCTTAAGAGAAAACGTGGCTTAAGTTATGAAAGTTTTAATTCGTACTGGTAAGAGAACGTGGTTTTGATTCAATAATTGATCTAAGCTAGGTCCTCTCTTCATATTTCATGAACTTGATAGTTTGAAATATGTAGTTCCTCTTTCAACTAAGTTTGAAGATATCATCTTTAATAGAGAATGGAGTTGAAGTCATAAAGGTCTTGGTGTTATCATGAGTTTAATTCTTAATTATATACCTATAGTAAAGGAATAAGATAGGATTGTATAGTTAAGACATAACTCTAAAACCTTCATAAATGATTCATATCTTACATTCTTTAAGGAACCAATTATAGAAGTTAAATGGTGGAGGCTAGTCTGATTCCTAAGTAACTCTCTTAAGACATCATTTATACTATGGATGACAATTAAAAAAAGCTATAAACCATGGATAGACTAAAGGATGTGGCATTGGCTAATTGTAGTTCAAAGTTATACAATCAATACTTGGACCTTATTACCTGTGATTTTGCAAATACTTTTTAGAAATAGGTATAGAACATTCGTAAGATCCAATGCTATGAAAATAACTTGAAACAACTTTTAGGCAAAATAAGCAAGATTCATTATAAAGGGTACTATTTTGTTTTCAAGTAATTATTAAATTGAGGGAGATTATTCTAAGGATGACTCTTCGATTCTTAAGCAAGTGATGAAGCTGAGGGAGATAATTTATCCTTGCATTAAACAAAAAATTGTTAATGGTGAAAAGACATAGATTTGGTTCAATAATTGGCTTGATATAAGCCCTATTGTACGTGTATATGAATTTCAACAACTAGGGAATATAATGCCAGTGAGTCTAAAAGTTATCATCCCTAATTATGAATGGATAATGGAAAGGAGATTTCAAGGGATTCTAATCACTTTTGGAATAATTCCCTCAATTAACGAATATAGAGAAAGAGGATGTTATTAACTGGGGATTGAACCAAAATGGAAAATACTTTAATCATTCATATTATAAGTTGTTTTCAAATAGCTATATTGTATTCCCTAGGTTTAATCTCTTATGGAGTAATACTTTCAGCCCTAAGGCCTCCTTCATCACGTGGCTTGCAATCAGGAATAGGCTTAAAACCAAGAGTCAATGGCATGACAGTGAGGAAGATACATGTCTACTTTATAATACAGTAGTAGAGGATAGGGATCACCTTTTCTTTCTTTGTTGCTTTTCCAAAGCTATCTGGAGCAGTCTTTTACATATGTTACCAGATAAAATTGTTGATACAATTGGGAGCAAGCACTAACTTGGGTCATTAGAAACTCTCAGTAAGGAAAAACTAATGCTACTCTTTATAAAGCAACCTTCACTCTCACCATCTACTTCATTTGGAAAGAAAGAAATAGATGAAGATTCACTGATAAGAAAGAAGAGAAATATCATATTGTAGACAAGATTGTTAACCTAATCAGAGATAACATCTATGCTAAAAATGCACAACACACTCTTTTCTACGGAAATGAAATATAGATGGACTTTATAACTCATCTTAGCAATTTACTAAAAGACATATGTATTTTTTTTTTCTCTTAGATCTTCTGTATCATTATAAATTGAAGGCATGCTAATAGCCTAGAACTTATTGTAATATTACATTAATTTCATCTATAGTAAATATATTATTCAATTTTCAAAAAAAGTAATAAATTGTGGAATATATACTTTATGGGAAGACAAGAATAAAAGAGTATTCTAAGGAACAAAGCAAGACATTGAAGGTTTTTACCAAAACACTTTCATTCGAACTAGGGAGCATATTATGTTCAATAATGATTTCAAAAAAACGAGTTATGAACTCACATCAAATTGGCAAGTTTCACATATCTTTTAGGCATCTCAAGCTTAGAAATGTTCTCTGGATACCAAGAAAACCAATCACTATAGGAAAAAAGGTGTTTACCGATGGAAATTACCGATAGAAAATGATAACATTTCATCGGTAATTTGATTTTTCAATGGTTTTCACTGACGGTAAAATTCATCACGAAATGCTGGGTTAGTAAATTGACCGACGAAATTCCATTCCGTCTGAAAATTTATCAACGGAACGTTACATCCATCGGTAAATTAATCAATGGAGAGAATTGTTTCCATCAGTAAATATACCAACAGTTTATGATAAATCGTCGATGAATGTACAATAAAAATGTTAACATATACCGGACGGAGACTTGATTTCTGTCGGTAATGACAATACACATCCTACCTCAATTTCCTTTATAAGTATCTTCTTTTTTAAAATCTCGATATTAAATTTGATTTGGATAATTTCAACAGCGATAAATTATCTGTGCATTGTTTTTTGATTTATTTATATATTTAATTTATTTAAAACGAAAATTAATTGATCGTATAAAACAAAAAATTTCTTCATTGATAATAAAAACATTAAATTATACATAAATTGAAACCTAATTACCACAACAATCCTATTATCCTGGTAAGCGTGGATGGTCTGAGTCTCTACCCCTCTCCTTCATCTACTCCATGTCATTTTGAAGCTTAGTCATGTACTCCATTGTCTATTGCAACTGACTTGTCAAGGTGTTGGACCCCATACCCCACCCGTAGGTGTTTGCGGG
>JANSVB020000458.1:2370661-2388556 GCA_025504935.2 Erythroxylum haughtii
AATAAGTTTTTCTAAGTATATGTTTTCGGATCCGCTTTCGATTGATAGCCAATTTGTTTTGCCTCGATTCGCTTTTGTTTACTCTCGTTTTGCGATTGGTTTCCGCATTTTACTATTCGTGTCGCCTTCGGATTCGAATTATCCGATTCGATTATCCGTCCTTCGTTTCATATTCTGTTGGGATCCGGCTTTCGGATCGGGTCCCAACACATAATGTGAATATTCATCTATAAGGGTGATAAAATATTTTTGTTTATTGAAAGTAGGGACATAAAATGGTTCGCACACATTAGTGTGAATTATTTCTAGAAGCTGAGTGCTTATGACTCCTTTCTTTATCATACATTTTGTTTGTTTGCCTCATAAATGTTAAGATCGGTAAAATCTAATTTAGTAAGTATTTCATTCTTTACTAATCTTTGAAGTCCTTATTTAGAAACATGTCCCAACCTCTTTACCACAAGTAAGCAGATATATCATTAATAAAATTTCAAAGTTAACAAATTTGATACTAGCATTGGAGTTTAAAATCAATAAAATTTCTATACAAATAATATCAAGCTTTAATTTATATAAACCATCACATAAAACACTACTACCAATCAAGTGGATATGTCTGTATAAATTGAAACTATCACTACCAAATTTAAAAGTATATCTAGATCTATCAAGTTTAGATAAAGAAATTAAATTCTTAGTTATACTAGGTACATAAAAAGTTTCGTATAATTCCAAATGATATCCAGTGTCTAGGATCAAGTGACGGGCCTTGACAACTTCCACTGAACTCTCATTTCATTGCCCATATAGACAAATCTTTCATTTGATCTTTTGGTTTGGGTCATAAGAAATCCCTGTAAGATATAAGAATCATGAGTAGTACAACCAGAATCAATACACCAAGTATTAAAAAATAACTTATAGTAAGGTTTGTTTCAAAACATATACACGCACTAGGCTTATCTTTCTTCTCAAGTCATACCTTATGTTTGGAACATTCCTTTTGTAAATTCCCAACCTTCTTACAAAAATGGCATTTACATTCGTTATCATCCTTCTTGTAAATCTAAGAGGATTCTCCATTAATTTTCAGGGGTCCTAACTTTCTTGTTACGCTTCTTTCCATCTTTCTTACTAGCTCTTTGATGCTTGACATAATTAATGAATTGGTTTCTTTGTTTTTTTAAGCTTAATCTCTTCTTAAACTAATATACTATGCTACTTATGCATGTTCCACTTATCCTTCATGGTATTATAGTTCTTTTGGAATGGACCATATCAGACGATAATGAATTCAAGATGAATTACACAAAGAAGCTTTCATCCACTTCCATTCCCAAGGCCTTAATTCTTGCTACAATGTTTAACATTTCAATGATAAGTTCAAGTGTAGTACACGATCCATCAAATTTCTTGTTGGTCAATATACCCATAAGAGTCCCAGCAAGAGACTTTTAGTAGTCTAAGAGCATTCTTCCACAAACTTAAGTAATTCCATAGCACTTTTAGTTTTTAGAAGAGTAAAATTAATATTACCAACAATTGTCATCTTCATATACATTAGACTCAATTTATTTTATCTTTCCTAGTTGCTAAAATGGGTTTTCTCCTCATCAATGCTCAAAATATTCAAAGCATCTAGTTTCTCAATTTTGAGTGTCAAATTCAAGTCCAAAACTCCAAAATAAAAATGGATTTGTTCACCCTATTCAGAGAAGTTCAATCCATCAAACATCAAAACAAATGAGAGATTCGAAAGCATAGCAATAGTTGCTGTAAGAAATTAAAATTTAACATTAATTCTTTGAGTTGCATAACAATAAGCTACACAGATTTAGAAAAACTTCATAAATTGTACATTAATATTTACCTTTGGGCAATCCATTAACACACCATACAACATATAATGATTTCATAAATTGAATACTAATGTTTACTTTTGGGAAATCCATGAATATACCATACAACACATAATGATGCTAATATGTACATAATTTGGTAATCACACATATACTAACTAGAAATATTTAACATCTCTGGATATCTAACATTTATTCTCATTAACTATAAAATAAACAAACCACCTTTGGGAAATTTAAATACACTATAAGAAAAATAGGAATTAGCAATGAAAAATTATCGTTGAAAATGAAACCGTTGCAAATTACCGACAAAAAATCAATTTTCATCGGTAACATTAATGGGAAAATTTTCATTTAGCAGTGGTAGTAATATCTGTTAATAAATATGGAGGAAAATCATCCCGATAAATTTTCAACGGACTTTAGCAACGGTTGTGTGATTTTCTTCTCTCGGGTTTCTCTGTCATTGACTTCTTTTTTGCTCATCGACGTTTGTCTTATCCGGCCACTAGCATTGTGTCCTTCAGTAGAGATATTTTTGTAGCCACTGTCATATATTTTTTCGTATATTGGATGAAAGTTAATTTGGGTATTTGATTATTTTCATTTATTTATGTATTCTATGATTGGAAAACAATTTTAAGGTATAAATGTTAATGATAGAAAGGACAAGACATGATTTTGGTTATGATGTTGGGATGAATTTCTGATGCATGTAAGGTGTTTTATGAAATGCCCGTTATGTTGATGTTTATAGTATAGAAGTGTTCTGCGTAATTTAAATTGATAAAAATCTATTCCTTTAAATGATGGGAGTGTTATAACTTTGATACAAGTCTATATAATGAAAAAATGAATCATTCCTACATTGAAAAAATGATTTCAGTTCTTTTTTAAGGTTTAGTGTAGTGTAGTGTAGAGTAGTGGAGCTTACGAGAGAGTGATATTTCAGTCATAAATTGGTTTTGGTTTTAGCAAGTGGAGGAGGTATAAAAACAGAAGTTATTTAGCCAAGAAAACATCAAAAATTTACTTTGAAACTATTTTCCATTATTCTTAATCAAGAGTTCACCATTCTCTGGAGATAGAGGAAGGATTCAACAATTCTATTAAGATTTTTAAGATTCAAGAACATTACTTCTTTATATTGTTTTGTTTATTGTTGTTATATTGATATTCTTTATGTGTTTATGAACTAATATTGAAATAGATTTAGGTGGGAAGAAACTAGGATGTGATATACTCTAATTAATTCTTTGGTTTAATGAAATTGTGCCTTTATTATGATTTATTCCTGCTTTTACATTTATTAAATCGAAGGAGCGAAGGTGAATGATTCACTAATAGATTTAAAAATTGAGATTTGAGAGTTGATATATATGTTTAGATCATAATATGAAAAAAGAGGATCAAGTATGAGCTATTTAAAAGAAATCCACAAGATCTTTTTAGATTAGGGTAAAATATATTAGAGAGTTTATAGAATGAATTAAATTATTTTTAGGTTTTCTATATTCAAAAAGGATTTTGGTTGATTACTAATAGGTATTATATGTCTCGACCGAGAATATATTCAAAATTAGGAACTCTTATTGATCCAAGAACTAGGATAATTTATTAATCAATAATGAAACTAAATATAGTAGAGTCTTAGGGGAACCTGACCTAAATCTAGCTAATTTATAGTTTGGTATATTCTTGATTATTTCTTTGCATTAGGATTTAGATTGTTACTTTATTTTATTTATCCAATCATCTATAAATGTTGATATATCTGGCTAAGTTTATAAATAGTGGGTAGTTAATCAAGAATCCTCATAGGATTGATCTGTACTTGCATTGTTAGCTACAACTACATTATGCACTTGTGGTAAAACAATTAAAACAAACAATTAAGTAATTTAAAAAGCATCATTAATTTTTTGACTTATAACGAGTGTTCCATTTTAGAAAACCTATATAGTACTACAAATATTAAATCCTTACCATTTCTAAAACTAGATAAACCTAAAGAAAGATCCATTAATAAATCTACCTATCTATAGGGTTGCACTTGAGATTTAGCGTATTTATAAGTAACACATCTTTCACATATTCTCTTTATATTTTGATATTCTTTTTTATTTTAAAGTTTCCTATGCAACGATAAATTTTAGATTTATTTTTATTTGTTAAATCAATTTAATTTATTATTCAACACTCATTATTCGTATTAGAAGCACTATTTACATTACATTTAAAATTAACCTAATTATTTTCATTTGTTTTCAGTTCTTTATTATGTCACTAAATTGTAGGATCATGGGAATTATATACTCACATTCATTCAATTAAAGGAAAGGAAATGGTACATTTTATTAGTTTTAATCATTCTTTTTCCAACTTATAGAAAAGGGGTTTCCTTTTTGCTCAAGTAATGTCATTAATTCACTCGTTTTAGATTCTTCGCTTCACTTCAGATTTCAAATAACCATTGTGGAATGTGGATAGCTCTAACTATTTAATTTCCTATTTTGGTGCGGTCAGACTTTGAGAAAAAAAGGGCTTGTTCTTGGATGTCATTATTTGTTCACTCTCTAAGTTTGTTCTTGTTCTAAAAGAAAAGGAACTGTAAAGTCCTAATCTAAGAGTGAAAGTTTAGGGATTGATTGTAGGATAAGGAAGGTGTTGGGCACCTAATCGTGCTCATTTAAATAATTACTTAGGCTTATGACAAATTTTACAGATTTAGGGAAAGATTCAAAGAAGAAAGGTAAGATTGGTAGGATGAAAATGTAGGACAATTTGTTATACCTTTGATAACTTAAATTATGTAATTTAATTTGTTATTACATAATTGATTAATTGTTGATGGAAGACTAGTTTTATAAAGGTTTAAAGAGTATTTAAATTATTAGGGTTAATTTTGATTATTATAAATGATAATACTTTTTTGTTAATTATATATATTTAAAATATATATAATAAAGAGAATTCACACATTTTTTATTTTTGAATAATTTACCCTTCTTTTTACAAAATATTCTTTTTCGCAAGCCCTATATTATGTTAAAGAGCATCACTCATCCTTCTTTGTAGTCTGGAGTTGTCCGTCCATCAAGGTAAGTCGTCTAACTCATGTCTACCATATGTATTGCTTTAACAATACGATTCTAATGTGTTTAGGTTTTGGTGTGAATGGAAAGGAGGTCTTGATTTTGTGTTGTTGTTTAGAATATTCTTATAATCATTGATGAGTTTGTGTTCTTTTTTAATAGTTTAAGTATTTACTGTATGTAGAATGAGTTTGAGATCTTATGAATGATTTGAGGCATAACGAAGTTCTTAGGACGGTATATAGGCTCAAAACCCATGATACAGCTCCCATGAGCCTTATCGGTGAAAAATTCCACGAGCCTAGTTGTCATAACGAGAACTTGCTTTCTTAATTCACAGGTGTAAACAATGTCACGTACCATAGTATTGAAATTAATTGCAGGTGATTAATTCAATTGATTAATACTTCAACTTCAATATGATTAATGCAAACTTAGTATTAACACAAGAAATTCACACGTTTAATAGACAAGACAGTTCTTTGCATAATAAGCCATAGGACAGTATATAGGCTGGAAACCCGTGATGCAACTCCTGTGAGGCTTATCGATGAAAAATTTCATGAGCCTAGGAGTCATAGTAAGAACTTGCTTTCTTGATTTACAGGTATAAACAATGTCACGTACCATAATATTGAAATCAATTTTAGGAGATTAATTCAAACAGAAATACTTCAAAGTCAATATGATTAATGCAAACTTAGTATTAACATAAAAAATTCATACTTTTAATAAACAAGATAGTTCTTTTCATAATAAAACCCTAGGACGGTATATAGGCTAGAAACCCGTGATGCAGATCTTATGAGGCTTATCGGTGAAAAATTCTACGAGCCTAGAAGTCACAGCAAGAACTTGCTTTCTTGATTCATAAGTATAAATATTTCCACATACCATAGTATTGAAATCAATTGTAGGTGATCAATTTGATTGATTAATATTTAGGAGATGTTATGTAAAGTCTAGATTTTCTATAAACTTAGGGACATAAAGGATACTAACTATGAAATTAACAGTTTTGCATAAATGAGTTATGTTAATAGATCTTAGATGTATAGATGATTAACACCTGATGGTTTCATTAATCCTGAGTTTGTTGAGGGAGTTGAAACTTTTATTCATTATGCATGTTCTCAACCTATATATATGGATGGACCAAAGATCAGATGTCTATGTAAAAAATGCAAACACATTTGTTTCCTTCCTATTGATCAAGTGAATGGGCATTTGCTGAGAAAAGGGTTTGTCCCACATTATTTTGAGTGGACATGACATGAGGAGCCATTGATTTGTAGCACCTCAAGGGATAATGAAGTACACTCGTCAGTGAATGTAGATGAGTTTGAAGGGGGGATTGGATTTAGAACAAATAATGTGGGTGCAACTGAAAATCCTTACATGCAAATGGTTTATGATGTAGCTGGTTATACCTTTCATGAAAATATAGAAAATGTTGAAGAAGAACCAAACCCATATGCAAAATAATTTTTTGACTTACTACACTCGGCTGACTAAAAATTATGGCCAAATTGTGAGACAATGACTCAATTGTCTTCAATTGCTTAAATATTGAACATAAAGTCTGAAAGGAATATTTTTTATCGTAGTTTTGATAAAATTCTTGGATGATATAATGAATCTTACCTTATGATCATACAATGATTGATAGTTTTACAATAAGAAGAAACTTATTAGGGGTCTCGGTTTGCCTATTGAAAAGATTGATTGTTGCAAATTAAGATGTATGTTGTATTGAGGAGATGATGTGAAATTACTAGAGTGCAAATTTTATGGTCAATATAAGTTCAAGCCTAGAAAGTGTTCTATGAAACAAAAATTAGTACCCTGGAAGCGAATGTATTATTTCCCGCTAACTCCGAGACTTCAAAGACTATATGCTTTTGATATTACTACATCTGACATGAGATGGCATAATGAACACAAACAAGAAGATGGAATAATGAGTTATCTATTAGATGCACTGGCATAGAAACATTTAAATAACACTCATTATGAGTTTGTAGCTAAAAGTAGAAATGTTAGGTTGGGATTGTCAACGGATGGATTCCAACCTTTTGTTCAATTCGGCCAACAATATTTATCATGGTCAATTATAATTCTCCTTATAATTTGCCTCCACGGATGTGTATGAATGAGGCATATCTGCTCTTGACAGTGATTGTATCAGGGCCTACAAATCTAAAGCATAAAATTGATGTATTCTTAAAACCATTAATATTTGAATTGCAACATCTTTGGGAATATGGTATTGAGACATATGATATGTCTTTAAAACAAAATTTTGTATTGAGAGTAGCATTGATGTGGACCATTAGTGATTTTTCAATATATGTAATGTTGTCTGGGTGGAGCACAGCAGGGAAATTGACTTGTCCTTATTGTGGCAATGAATATGATGCATTTTTCTTCCAAACAGGGTTAAAACATGTTGGTTTGACAACTACAGGAAATTTCTTCCTCCAGATCATCCATTTAGATGCAATAAACAAAATTTTATTGAGAATATAATGGTACAAACACCTCCTTCCCCTCACAAAGCTGTTGAAGAGATATTACAGGAAATTGATGAATTAGGGTTGCTGAAAGTTACAAAATTTGAAGCTGATGAAGTTAATACAAGCATTATTAAAAATTTTGGTTAGAGAAACTAAAGCATTTTTTGGGAGTTTCCATATTGAAAAACTAATTTGATACATCATAATCTAGATGTGATGAATATTGAAAAAAATATTTTTGACAATTTGTTCAATACCATAATGAACATTGAAGGGAAGATAAAAGACAATGCACAATCACGAGCTGATTTGAAACTTTTTATAAAAGGAATGAGTTAGATAAAGATCTTAGCATCGGTAAATATCCAAAATCATGTTACATTTTGGAAAAAAATAAAAGGACATTTTGTGTGCATTATTGAAAAGCCTAAAGTTTCCCAATGGTTATGTTTCAAACTTGGCAAAGGGTATGGACATAAGGAAGTACAAATTATTTGGGATGAAAAGTCATGATTATCATATGTTTATACAAAGGTTAATTCCAATTGCATTTTAGGAGTTGCTACTGAATAAGGTATAGGAAGTTATAACAGAATTAAGTTCGTTTTACAAAAGCTTAACATCATCTGAAATCAAGTTGGCAGAAATGAAAAAACTATAAAGGAAAATTCCACTAATTTTGGAAAATTGGAAAGGATTTTCCCTCCAAACTTCTTTGACTATATGGAACATCTACCTGTGCATTTAGCACATAAGCCTAAACTTAGTGATTCAATTCAGTATCGATGGATGTATCCATATGAGAGGTAATTATAGTAAATATTTAAATTAAAGTAATAACATGTTTTACTAACAAAATTATAATAACCCTATTCACTAATGTAGGTATTTGCATCACTTGAAGAAAAATGTCAAAAACGAGGTAAGAGATGAAGGATTGATATGTAAAGCCTATTTAGTGGAGGAAGCAAGTACATTTTGTTCATTTTATTTTGAGTCGTATGTGCACAGAAGAGAAATAAAACTTCCTCATAATGATGATGGTGGAGGAACAGGTGATGCAGATGGTAACTTATCCATTTTCACATATCCTTGACGAACATATGGACGTTCAACAAGAAGATTGTTAACAGAGGAAGAAATAGAGGCTACCCATGGTTACATTTTATTGAACTACTAAGAGGTTTAACCTTTCGTGCAGTTTGTTAAAGTTGATTTTGAAATTGATTATTTAGGTTTTAAAATTTAGAGTTATTTGTAATTGAAATACATAATAATGTTTTTAGATTATACGCAGAATGGTTACGTGAGCTAATGCTCAAGAAAATACAGTATGATATCAATAAAGAAGTTAGAAGACACTTTCCTCGATGGTTCAAGAAATATGTAAGTTTTCACTTACAATTATTAAAATGATTAAATTATAATATTAAAGTGTTCAAATGACATTATACTATTTAATATGATAATTTCTTTTGTATATGCCTTAGAAAATCCAATAGATAATAAATTCATACATGATCTTACGAGAGGACCTTTGTGAACTATTAAATCATATGTGGTGTATTTCATTAATGGATACAAATATCATACAGAATATCATTATCATACATGGAAACAGTAAATAGTAGGGTTTGCTTACAGGGAAAATTGATGGATTATTATGGTAAAATTATTGAGATACTTGAACTTAAGTACCCTGAATTGCCAGTAAAGTAGTGTGATATTTAAGTGTGACTGGTTTGATCTAACTCCTAATGTTGGTACAAAAGTGCATAGCCGATATAATCTAGTTGAAATTAACCAACAAAGAAGATTTAGACAATTTGAACTTTTCATATTGACAATGCAAGAGATCTAAGTGTATTATATCCCTTTTCCCAGCTTATGACAAGATAAGTTAAATTGATTGGTCGTTTGCAAAGTTAAATCTAAAGGTATTTTTGAATCACATACAGAGAATTGAAAGTGAAGCGTTTCAGGAAGATGTTTATCAAATAAATGCACCTGTTACATATGACAAGAATGAGCCTTTAAACGATCCAAATAATGAATATGTTAAAATTTCATTTGGAGAGGATGAGGAGGGCGGGTGATCTAAAGAGGAGCCTGAGTTTGATTCTAATTATTCAGAAAAAGAAGATGTGATGATTTTGATTTATAATTAAAAGATGACAGTGATTGATTTCTATTTGTAATAGAATATTATATTCAATAAATAAGTTATTGAATCAACAATATATTTTTATATATTGAATTAAAATTGTTATATTTTTGAAATATTCAACAAAATATGAATTTCAAGTCAAAATATGCCATCAAAGAGAAAACAGGATACGATGCGAATAAGGTTCAGACCACGATTTGGAGCCAATTACCTTCTAGGTAAAGCATCACATTCTACAATTGCAATAGAATCCAATGTTGTACTTCCAGCTGCAACACATGCAAATGATGTATCCCCTTTTGTACCTACTGCTACACCATCTACCACCCCTATACTGACCGAGATATCAGGAGTAAATGATGTGGATGAAAGAGGTGGCCTCCAGCCTAGAGTTGATGGAAGAACTTACATCTTAATTGTCAACAATCTATAAGTGAAAATATATGAAATACCATATGTTATAGTGAAAATATATGAAATATCATATGTTATATTTTTGAAGAAATATGGAGTTGTTGGTAGTAGTATTGGACATCACCCAAGGTAATGTCCAGTTTAGAGAATAATTCTACCAACATATGTAGAGGACTAAAGGGAGAGAGTCTTTTTGTACACACTGGAATATCTATAACTCATCACGAGCATGCAGAGAGACTTATAAGTATCTACATTTTACACTTATATTCTAATTTTTTTTACTTTGATGTATTTCAATTTAATTTGATGTGTGAATTTTGGAATGAAAATATGTATATTATAGAGAATGATAATGTTATAAATGTCTAGTTTCATATATGACTGTGTTGTTGATTTACTTTTTTTTCAATAGGGGTAAATGTCATAAAAATAGAGAAAATTATGCCAAAATTTTTGTAAATTAGAGTTCACTTATAACAATTTATTCTGATGTAGGAAAAGTCAATGGGGAAGAAGCCTAAACCTCATTAACTCTTTTTACACATTTACATTAAGAAGCATGAAAATGTAGTCTTCGTCAACACAAAGTCAATGGGCAGGAAGCCCACACCTCATTAGCTCTTTTTGCACACTTACACTAAGAAGCATGATAATGTAGCCTTTGTCAACACCAAATGTAGAGAACTAAATGTATATGAATTTTATGCTTTAATATTAATCCTTAATAATTAGCACTTATTAACATAAGTGTTGCCTTCTAATAGAACCAAATACAAGAACGACAGTCTCAGCAGTTTGAAAATGTTGATAAGAGTCAAACCTATCTTCATGTAGTAGGTGCTGGGGATCGTCGTGGAAAGATCTTTAGCATAGGTTCATTTGTGAACACATGTTATTTGCAATCCTCCACATCCAGTACAACAACATCTAGTAAGCGTTTTGTATCCAATAAAGTCCATGAACTTCGGAGCACAGTACAGGCAATGATAACTCAGTTGCAATAGTCAATAGAGTACATAGCCCAGCTTTGTAATGAGATGGATGAGTTAAAAGGGAGGGGCAACATCTCATCGCAACATTCAGAGCATCCATATTTAACAAATGAATAGTGTAGTTGTAGTCATTTTGTATGAATTAAATACTTATTTTTGTAGATAATAATTTTTTATTATCAATTAATATATTTTTACTTTATATCATCAATCAACGTTCTATTTTAACAAATTAAATGTAGAAATAAATCAAAATATTATCAACAGATAATAGATAACTCTATAAATTATACATCAATCATAAAATTATCAAATAAAATTAAATACAGGGAAAATATTATAAAACAATATCAGTAAATTTACTGATGAAAAAATAAAATATGTCAGTAAAATGCAGTGAACTTATTCATGGACCACTAAAATTTATCGATAAAGTTAGTCGTAAATTTACTAACATAAATGGAAATCTGTAGGTGAGTTTACCGTCATAAACGACTTGTCCATTGCTAAGTTTCCTGGCCCAAAAAAATAATCGTTCACTAAATTTACTAACAACATAAAAATTATTGTCGCTAAATATAATGACAAAATAGAAACTATCGGTCAGTAAATTAGTGACATAAAACTGTACACTGTCACCAATTATTACCTGTAGCCATTTCTTCGATGACTTATTTCGTCGGTAAATTTTATTGCTAACTTAGCTTATCGATGGAAAACCTTCATATTTCGTCAGTAAATTCTATCGCTAGATCCCATTTTTCTTGTAGTATAGAATAATGGTTCTCAAGATAAGTAGTGGGAATAAGATCAAATTTAAAAGGCTCTAATCTTATAACAACCTAATTAGAACTAGTGCCTTTGCTAATACATTTGATGTATAGATGAAAATGATACAAGTTGTTAGAAGATTCACTTTCATAATAAATTCAATGAGTTTGTTTTAGAGATGATTATGAATTTATCATAACTACAAGAAGGTTAGTAGGAGTATAGATGACCTCTTTATTAGGAGTATGTAGAGACATATTGCTTAAACAGAGAATAAGAATTCATATTTTCAAATATTGAAAATAAATTTATCTAAGAACATCACTTGTTAGATAGGAAAAGGTAACAACTTAATTATGGGAATTAGATCTATAAGAGAAATTGTTTACCTATTCTAGTCAAGTACATGGATAATGTATTAAAGGTATTTAGTATTTGAGATATCTGATACTTGTGAAGTATTGAAGATATCCATTATTCTATGAATGAGTTCATATTTGAGTTCAAGGCTTTAAGGTTATTAACTTGATAAGTAAATTCTTGTTAAGATAAATTTACATGGAACAATATTAGTTTAATATTGGAAAGATTCCAACGTAGTAATATAACTCATAATACATTTTCATTTAATAGAAATGATTATATGGATTGGAATTTCTTTAATAATCTTTCTATAGTTGCTTGCATTATTTAGACAATAATGTACTGTAAAACATTGCCTAGGCATGTAAAAAGGAGCTAATTTCTCATCAAAGATCCAATGAAATATTTAGCCAATTTCTTATAATTAGATGATAATTGAGATTAAAGTTGAAAGATTTAAGCAGGTGCTCACTATAGAAAATCCTATAGAATTCTCTCACTAAACCACTGTCATAACAGTGACACGATCATCATATGGTGATATGATATAAGATATTTAAATTATTGGCTTAGTGCAAGTGGGAGACTATTGGTTTAACTAAATGGTTTGTTTTATTTTAATGATGTAAATATTTAAAGGCAATTCTTTTTCTTGTATATATTTAGAAGTGTATGACAAAGTTCATAGGATAGTAATATATTGCAAATAAAATTATGATAAGATTATAACTATAAGATTCATATTGCATTTTTGTATTATCTCAAAATTTTCCCAGTCATTGTTTTATTAAGACTAGATTTTAATATAATATAAAATGACTAGCATACGTTATGTTTTCCTTATGAAGGAAGTTATCAATCTCATAGGATAAAGTATAGAGATATTTAAATAAATGCATGGATGCTTGTTAGAAAACAAGTTCAGTAAATTCATTAATTAAATCAATTACTAATGGTGGAGAACTAACTTGATTAGACTCAGATAGAGTATACATTAATTACATACTCTATGTTTAGTCGAAACATTGTATGATGACATGATTAACTTATATGAAAAAATTATATAGGAAAAATTTAGTCAAAACTACTTTAATGTTCCTAAATATTTGGGAAGTCATGATATATTTCTAGATGCCAATATTGATCTATTTATATAATTGATTAACTAAAGAATTAAACATAAATTAAAAAAATTTAATTTAGATAATATTAAATATAATTTAGAATTATAATTTATATCCATTGCCAACATATTAGGGAGCCTAATGTTTCACAAATAAAGAACAATTTGAAGAGAGAAAATGTTTAATCAAATTAGAATTGATTGTAAATATAGAGAAACTTTATGATTAAATATGAGATATTTAATAAATAAGGATTAATATGAGATATTGGATCTTCTTCGATAAGGAGAAAAATTCCTTATAGAAGAAGGGGTTATATAGTTATTTTCTTAAAGGTAAGAGTATCTGAGCTATTGAAAAGATTTCCTCCTTCTTTTATTTCATTTTCAAGTGCTTCATTTAAGAGTCATTGTAAACCAGAAGTGGTATGCAAGATTGAAAATGGGGAAACAACTTTGTGTGATTTGATAACTGGACTGGATATAGGAAACTTATCCATCTTCTTGGAACACTTGTTGCCATGCAACATTCCTCCCTAGAGGCTAAGGTTAACTTATTAATATTTCAAGGTAATTGTAAGCTTCCAAAGGTATGATCGACTTCAAACCAAACTATTCACCTAACATTTTTCATCAGATAATTTTATTTGGAAAAGGAAACCTATTAATCTATTAACTAGCAAGGTCAACAAGGAATTGATCAGAAGTAGAAACATTATAGTAGATTGGAAAAAAATTATGTAGAGTAAGTTCCTATTGCCTAAAACCTTTTCCTTATTATAGCTAACCATTAAAAACAAATTAATTATAGATTAAACTTCTTGTCATTAAGTAGGACATGTCCATTATGTCTGGAAAATGAGGAAACTTGAGCCCACTTGTTCTTTGAATGCAATTATACAACTAGTGTTCAGAAATTGGTTAAAAGGCTAAGACTATAGACTTATATAGGAAACTCATTCTTTGAAACAATCCAACGACCATTAAACCATTCTAATTTACCAAGATCTACTTTTGAAGTATATTTAATTTTTATAGGGATTTTTTGTGTTATCCATAAATTGTTTCTAATCATTGTTTTACTAAGATTGGACAATAATATAATGTAAAAGACTAGCATATATTATGTTTTTCCTTATAAAGGAAGTATTCGATCTTATAGACTAAAGTATAAAGATACTTAAATAAATGTGTGAATGCTTATTAGAAAATAAGTTTACTAAAGTCATTAATTGAATCAATTGCTAATTATGGAGAACTAAATTGATTAGACTCAAATGGAGTAGACATTAATTTCTTGATCTATCTTTAATCGAAATATTATATGATGAAAGGATTAAATTATCCAAAAAAAATTATGCAGGAAAAAGTTAGTTAAAACCACTTTGACATTCTTAAATATTTAGGTGGTCATGATATGTTTCTAAACGCCAATCTTGATCTATTAATATAAATTTTTTAATTAGAGAATTAAAGATAAATTAAAGGAGTTTAATTTATATAATCCTAAATATAATTTAGAATTATAATTTATATCTATTCTCAACATATTAAGAAACCTAATGTGCCACACACAAAAAACATGTTGAAGAAAGAAAAGTGTTTTAATCAAATTAGACTTGAATGTAAATTCTGAAAAACTTGATGATTAAATATAAGATATTTAATAAATAAGGATCAACATGAGATATTAGATCTTATTTGGGCATAACTAGTATTTAACTAAAATTGTTTGAAATTCTAATTAAAGTTTAATTAAAATTAGAAATTTAATTTCAATTAAATTGTTAGAATTTTCAAAACTTATTATAAATAGGTTTAAGCTCTAAGGAAGCTAGCACTTCTTGCATAACCCTCTCTATAAGAGTTATAGGGTTCTCTCAACTCCATTTGAGAATACAATTAAAGGTCGGACATTGATATGACTATAGTAGTTGAGATGAGTCGATTTTAGAAACGATTTAAGAGATATGACAATAAAAGAATCAAGCTTCAGAATAATGTATGGAGTACGATTCATCTTTATTGTTAATCATTTTATAAAATTAAGGTAATGTTGAATTTTGAAAAATCAAAATGAGAAAAAGTTTTATAATTATTTTGCTGCATGCGAGATCGGATCTTGTCCTAATTTTCCATTGGCATTTACTTTCATAATTACTTTCTTAGATTAGACTACTAGTTGAAGGAGTTCCTTAACTTAAAAGCTTCCATATTTGACAAATTTCTGAACAAGAAAGAGGTGGTCGGACTATTAGTTCATGTTTTGGCTGATGAAAGTAGTGGTTTACACTATATTTAAACAATTAAGAAGAAATTGTTCACCTTCCCCTCTTATATAGAAGCCAAAACCTATAAAATTGATTGGGAGTAAACTATACCACAGCTTACCATTACGGCAACATGAATTACAACCGACCATCTAACGTGTGGTGGAGACATGCATATCAAAATACGTGAAAATAAATTTTTGGTTGAATATAAGATGGATAATATTGTGAAAAATTATGGTGCTGATCGTTTTCCTTACTTCACTAAGATAACGCTGCAAATTTTTGTTTAGCAACTTGTGATGCAAAGTTCTTCTTCAATATAGATTACACACTACTGGTTTTGCTCTTTTCCTACCTTTTGTATCTTGATCATTGAAAAGAATCCAATGCCTTCACTAAAATCAGAGATGTAGCTCACTCATGGTACATGCCAATAGCTACAGACCAAAGCTGGATAACCGAGCACGTGATCGATAGGATTTTTCATCCAATTTCACATGTAATGTACCGAATCACGACATTGATAATAATTGTAGAATGTTGGAGGTCCAAGAATTTCATATTCCTTGGGAATGTCGTTTTCCACGGAATGTCGTTTTCCATAGCTGTTCTTTCATTCCCTTCCACTAGGACCACTGGACTAATAAAAATTTGCTCCTTTTCCTTTACTAAACTAAGAGGACATAATTAACAGAATATATTCTAATTTAGTAATTTAATAAAAGTATCCTCACATTAGTAGGTGTTATATTAAATTAAATTAAAATTTTAAGTTATTTATTTACCATTTTCTAATTCTTAGAATATAATTGCAATAATCTTGTGTTGGATTATAGATTTGAGTGTAACGGGATCTAGATATATTTGTTACTTCTAATGTATCAAGTACGCCTTCCAAAGTTCCTTATATTCGCCAACATGCATAGATGTTGAAATTTTCACTATCATTATAAAGAAATTAAAGTTTATGTTAGCCATTAATAATAATTTTAGTGTTATTATACGTGAACTTACTACTAAATAATTAATATCATTGCAAATTCAAGCACCTGACAACAGTATCTAGGGAGATTCTACTTGTATTATTTTATTTAATCCATCTATCTTGTCATAAGGACGGTGAGATAAGACTATACGGTCTAAAATTCAATATGCAAAGACACCAAAAATTATCTTTCATATCTGACAGCAACGCATAAGAAATTTAGTTCTAGCGTCTAATGCTTGAGACAAGATCCAAGATTCTCTGTCTAATTTTATGGTGTTTTATTGTGTCTAGTAAATCTCAGTCATTTATTTTTGTGAGACCCGCGTTTATTTATGAGGGACTCATACAGGACCCATATAAATAAATGGCTGAGATTCACTGAACACAATAAGACATCATAAAACTAGACAGAAGATCTGGACTCCTGATACTTTTAGAAACAAGTAAGAAAGAACGATACCATATGCAACAGACAAAATCCTACAGCTATTTGGATTAAATTGTAACCATTAAAATTTAATCCAAATAAATAAGAGAATTAATATTCGAATTGCAAACTCACCCTTACGCTTTAATTATTTTCTTAAAATTGGTCGGAACGTATGTTAAATAAAAATAAGATAAAAACTAATCAATAGGATAGGAGCATAGGTACATGGCGTAAGAGAATGATGTTTCACCACAACATCTTTTCAAAGGCTAGAGGTAATAAAATTTTAAATAGAAAACCTCAGAACTGCCACTCAGACCAAATTCACCAGCCATCCTTGAGTAGAAATTGCTATATATAGTCGCATGCCCAGCAACAGAAGATTCAAGCACAAATCCCCGGCCATAAAATCCCAAAGCGCAGTGCACTGCAGTGCAACAACTTACATCTGACATAACCATACAATGGCATTGTACAGGAGCTTAGGCATCTTAGCTCTGCTGTTCATGGTGCTATTCGTTTCCAATGTTGGCGTCGGCCTAGCTGCTCCTCGTCGTCTCCTGCAACTGCCATCTCTGCCCAAGCCACTGCCACAACTGCCCTCTCTTCCAGTCACTTTGCCTATATCACTGCCCAAACTGCCCGTGTCACTTCCTAGCAGCTTGCCATTGCCCAATCTACCCGCTGTAATTCCAAAGGTGACTCTGCCAAAGCTCCCCAAGCTTCCAGGTGTAGGCTCTCGACCATGATCAGTTTTATGGCATTGGGTTGCTATCTGAACGGTCATATATTTACTTATTTTACTTTTGTTGTAATGTGACCGAGTATCGTGTTCATATTTGCGTCTTTATGTTTGTTACCATTGATTACCTGTTGGTTCTTATGTGTCTACGTTCGT
>JANSVB020000458.1:2453254-2464711 GCA_025504935.2 Erythroxylum haughtii
ATATTTTAATTATTAAATCAAGTTTTATTTGAATATTTATATATTTTAAATTTAATTATATATAATTTAATTATTAAATTAAATTAAATTAAATTATTCATAATTTTATTGATAATAAATTTAAATTTATTAAATATAAATATAAATTAAATTTATTTATAATTTTTATTAAAATAAATAATTAAATAATATATAATTAAATGATAGTAAATCAGATTATAAAAAAACGAAAATAAGAAATAAAAATTATTTTTTTATAATTTTCATATTTTTAAAAACCTGAAATAAACCACAACAAAAAAGAGAAAGCAAAAAATCAAATAAATAAATTTTTTTTATTAAATTTAAAAATAAAAACTAACACTCTCTTAACTTTCTTCCCATGTGACAAACTTGTTAATGCTCTTTAAAGATGCACGATAATATAGGGTCAGACAATAAACACGCTTAAAGCCTTAAACTGAACAGCAGTGGGGAAAAATTATCGTTAAGTACCTCAAGACTTGTACTACGTTAACAGAAGATTTGACTGGTTACTGGACAAGATTGGCTGTAGGGTACAACTTGAGCAATGATTCGGACCACAGAGGCAGCGTGGCTTCTTGTACGAGAAATCACTTTCCCAGTAAACAAACACAAATGGAAGTAACATGTATAGTATATTTACTTCCTCTGATCTATGAATACTTCCATTCTTATTACATTACGTGAAAACCCATTTTAGCTCCCACTTTTTAACTTCTTATATCCACTAAACCAAAATGCGAAAAGACCTCACACGGCCACTGCTTTTCTTGGTCATAAATAGAATCTTTCTTTTGCATCCAAGTAGGTTAACATTAACACCTCTCTCTCAGTCTCTCTGTGTCTAAATATGGTTGGTGAACTTGCTTCTGGTATTGTGCGAAGTGCCACCAGCACCCAAAAGACGCCAGCTTAAAAAAGGAAATAAAGATAGCAGAAACCAAACTTTTCTGGCCTCTATACTTCTATCTCCTTGTTACTTTTGCAAACCCATCAGTGAGCTTGGATTGGTTATCAGAGGTAGGTTCTCCCTCTTCAGCTCTTCTTTTGCATTTTTCAGGTGCTTCTCCTTATCTAGGGTTGGTTTCAGGATTCTGTGCTTCTCCTTATCTAGGGTTGGTTTCATGATTCTGTTTTTTTTCTTATTTTTTTGAAGTCACTTTTTCTAACTCAGTTTCACATTCTTTGCTTGATTTGGCAAAGCATCTCCTAATGTCCTCTTTGCACTTCCAACACTCTATATGCGTATTTGGTCTATGTCAATCATTAAGGAATATTTCTGCTGCATTCCCATTTGCAGAAGTATTCTATCACTGCTGTGTTTGCTTCCCTCACCCTCAGCTCTCTATCTTAAGCTCTATTAGACCTTCTGATTTTTTTCAAACAAAAGTTTCACTTGTTTTCTGTATAGGTAAATTATCTCTATCTAGTGGGGTTGGAATCAATTAACATCAAAGGTTTGCAATCCGGTTTGTTGAAAGATTGATCTATTGTACCTTGCCACTGAGATAGATCCACTCCCAGTTTCTAAGAATAAGAGTTCCGCTACCTCCGTTGCTAGTCTCTTCAATGTTCAAACTCTTCAATTTTATATTGTCCACTTTGATTTCCTGCTGTCTTAACTTTCACAAAATTTTGTGTGGGAAGTTGTGACAAAGTATCTTTCCTCGTTACAGTTTGACATGATGGAAGCTAGACATTTAGTTTCTTTGTCTCTCGGAGTCAGAATCATTCTGGACAACATAACCGTTATTGGAAACACATAATTGACCAGGTCATTTTTGTTTTGTTTTTTCATGATCTGGTTCGTCACTCTTTCTTCAGTTACAACCTCGAGCATATATATGTGTATATATATACACTTCCATGGACAAGCATCCTTGTGGAGGGAAACACAGGCACACTTTTCTGTCACTGTCTAAGTGAGCATTTGCGTTCTTTTCGATCGCCCATTCTTATTCAACAAAACCCCTCTTTAATATCTCCAAGTTATATCAATGGATCCATCCCGAAAATCAGTCCAATATACTCTTATCTGTGAAACCCCACTTTAATTTGCACATGAAATAACCTTGGGCGTTGTGCACATGTCTAGGTTGGAAAATGACGAGAAAGAAAATCCAAATCAAGAAGATCAGCAACATAACAGCAAGGCAGGTAACATTTTCAAAGAGAAGAAGAGGGCTTTTCAAGAAAGCTTCTGAGCTCTCAATGCTCTGCGATGCTGAAATTGCTCTCATAGTGTTTTCTGCAACTGGCAAGCTCTTTGAGTACGCTAGCTCAAGGTACCATTTCTCATCCCTTACTTGTTCTCATTTTCATTGTTTTCTACTCTTCATCCACTTCTGATTTGTAATTAAGTGATTTCATTCTTCTTTATTGATTAAGAATATAGAGATATGATATCATGTTGTTGTTTATTTCATTCATCATCCTATGATGGATTCTAGTCAGCTTGGTTTATTGTAAACCGAACAAAACTGGGAAAAGAAGAGAGAACATGTGATTTAATTTCATATGTCAGAAGAGAGATGTCTTAATGTGCCTATAACATATATAAAAACATACAAGAATTTACCAAAGAAGGGTTGGATGTTAGGAACAGCTCAGTTGTATGTATTCTTGACGTCACTTCGAAACGTTATCATAATTAGGTGAGCTTACTGCGACATTCAAGATTTGAGGTATAACAAGATGATATATATAATTGATAAATAATTTGTTTTTTTACTATTTGCTAGTTAAATATTTTGCTAACTTTTGTATTTCTTCTCTGCTGATGATTTCCTAGTTTTACTTTGATACGCACCTTAAGTCTATAAGATTCCTTTTACTTCTACATAATGTATATATCATAAACTATTGCGATGCTCTCATAAAATATTTATCTGTATACAAATTATTGACATTATAAATATAATTAGATGAAACTATTATGTACAAAATGGGGAAAAAGTTTCCATATGCTAATGTCTGCATAAGCAGGGATCTTTATATGAGTTGCAAAGTTTAAACAGCCTAAATGTATACTTTAACGGAAAAATTATTAAGCTTAAAAACAATGACTAACTAAAATTGATAATTGATGAGTTTTATAATTGGATATATAAACAAGATCGCTTAAGCATGTATATCATTCATAAAGCTAGTTAGTGAAGAAAATCATGAAATGTAGACTTGAGTTCTGCACGTACATGTTAAAAAAAAGAACATTTATGCACATGCATTTCAGGTACCCTTTGCTTAATCCTGCAATTTCATGACAATAATCTACAGAATTTGTCGTTCAATCGCATAGTTCCTCGAGAAAGTTGAGTAACTGATACTCATCTTTGAAATGTTTTGAAGAGGTATATATATATATATATATATATATGTATGTATAGGTTGTACCTAGAGTCAAGACAATGAGGCCTGTGTACATAATCTTTAAATCCTTACAGAATATGAAAATAACGCAATTTGTTCATGTGATTGGGATGATAAATTATCTGTCTAGAATAAGGTAATTAATTAGGTGAGTATCATAGTTATTATTATTTCCCGATTGTACTATGTCGTCATTCTGGTTTAATTTCTGTGATAGATTCATATGTAGAGTTCCAAATCAAAAGAAATGGTGATTGAAATGGTAATATATTTCCATTCAATGGTACTGAAACTATTCCAGGTTTGTTGGATTATTATGAAATTTGTTGTTAAAGCCATTTTCAATTCAACACTTGCGTCATTGATGATGATGCAACTTACTACTAAAATTATTTTCCTGAAACAAATTGAAGAGAGAAAAAAGTTCCCCTTCAAAACATATAGGATCAAACTTTAGTTAAGCTTTGTTCAATATTACGTACAGATGTAGCAGAGCCATCTTTCACACATAAGCTTGCAAATCAAACAACAATACTAACAACAACAAAAAAAGAAGAAGCTACAATGGACTGCTTCTATTTAGAAGTGATCACTATTATTAATAAACACAAATGATTTTACTGCTTCAGTTTGTGTTTCCAACTGCATTATTTAATTAGAGAAAGTAGCTTAGTTATACACTTTCTAAATACAAATCTGTTGCTGACTTACTGATACTTTAAGATTATTTGAATAATTGAATTCAATTTTATGTATTTTGTGCCTACATTCTACTTAGTTTTTCGTGCCAATCTTTCTTCTCTTCACTTAAAGTAACACGTAACATGTAGTATAAATCAAATAGGAAACAATAAATAAATGAAAATAAAACACTATAGCACAATCTTTATATACATACATCCTTACATCTACCTATTTAACATTATGCTTTTTTGAAACACATTTCAATAGAATAATATGCTATACAAATATTAAATAATACAATATAATTGAATGCAACTTATAAACCCAGCTATCTCGCACAATATTATGTACGTGTTTAGGATAGGTGCTTACTAAAATATCTCAAGTAATGAATTCGAGTATGCTTGAAATATATAACTTACCCTAATCTTGATTCATTTTTCATCGACAACAAATTGGTATATGCCCCCATTTAATATCGATTAATAGGCCATAACTAACTCTCTCACCATATACATCATAGACGTCCAAATCAATGCCCTCCCAAAGCCTTAATGCATAATAAATATCATATATTAATAATAAATACACCATTCATACATAAACAAGGCATCATACCATGAAATCTAGTCACAAGCAACATTCAAAATCTAGTTGTATCTCTATGACACCTTAAAAAATGTATTTAAATGTAATTGTAATTACACATCATGTGTTGTGCAATTTAAACATGTTTAATATGAACAAAGCCTTTAACCATAGTAATTTAGTCAAAACACCCAACTTAATGTAATCTTGATTAGGGTTTCCATAATTCTACCTAAAATTGAGATATTAGAACATGTAAATAATTAAGATATAAATAAATACTTAATAACACAAATAATTAAATGAGAACACTCTAACTAAAATTTACTTCTTGTTAACCGTATCTGAAATCCTTTATTTGATGTGAAAATTTGACCAGACACTAAGCAATTTTAGCTAAAATCTCTTTTTCCTTCTTGGATTGTCTTCTAAACTAACTAGAATATGTCAAATATACCAATTAATCAATATGAAACATTGGTTTCACATATTCTAGTTAGTTTAGAAGACAATCCAAGAAGGAAAAAGGAGATTAACCAATGTTTTATATTAGTCAGCTAACTTTCAACTAGTGTTTGAAACTAGTTAATTATTATGTCCAAAAATTAAATTTCAAGATTCTTTGTCCAATATTTCATATTAGTGAATTAATATATTCAAAATTTGCTTTTCAAGATTCTTTGTCCTACAATGAGACATATCAGTTGATCAATAAGCTTGAATCACCCTCAAGTATTTTCTTATATAGAAAATTATCTTATTTTCATTACCTCATGAATTACTTCAATCCAATATTATTATTTCACTATGATAAAAAGTGCTGAATAATATTTAGTAGTGACAATAAACTAAATCACATGGTTTTTTACAAAATATTGCTCTTTTCTCTATGTGATGGAGAGATGCTAGGGAATTGACATTTTACATTACTATTAACATTGAATAATGCTTAGACAAGGGAGTTTTCTTGGGAAACCGATTGGGTTCAAAGTTGACATCTAGTGTAGTAGAAATATGGTTTCAAAAATTGATCCTGATTTTTTGGTTAATGTTAGAATGTGATGGATTCAGACACACAAACGTGATCAAAATAATTAAGGAAGATGAATATGAGATATTCAAGTGTCTCTTTACGATGAATATTATTCTTTGCCACTAACATTAAACGAAAAATAAATGGTTATTCACTAAGGTAATAAACAATTTTAGACTCAGTAATTAATAAAGATTACTTAATAGAAGTGTAAAGAGTCTAAATCTAGAACTTATTTTATAAATAAAATAAAATAAAATTGCTAATATTTTTTCCATCACCATGATCTACAATAAAGTCTATGTTTTATATTCATATTAAGTTATTTAAAAAATACATCGTAAATAAATAGCTGTATCCAAACTTTTTATTAGAAGTTTAAGTAAATTTTTGTGAATACTATTTTGTACTTTAATATTATAAAAATAGTACTTATTATACTCTAACTAGAATGCAAAAGTGGTACTAAAGATATGAGCTTACTTAGACCTTTTTAATGAAACGATGAAGTGTTTGCCAATATTCAAAGAAATAGTTTTTCAAATAATCTAAATACATGTGATGCTACATAGGCTAAGTTGATAATCTAGTTATTAATAATTGAAAAAACTATCTTAGATTGGGTTTAGTATACTATAAATAATGAAAAAAACTTACTTAAACCTTTTAAAAAATGTTAATGTAAGATATAAAACTTTCACCTAATTAGTATCTTTAAAAGAAAATAAAAAAAAGCATTTAAGTTATTTGAAAATAAATAAATATGCCCTAATAATTAGTATCTTTAAAAGAAATGAAAGGTATAGTTAATATATAGGGTTTGTTCTCTCCCTTAGGTTTCTAGAAATTTAGATTCCTCAACATTTAATTATAAATTGTGAGTTGGATAATTAATCTACCAAAATAAAAAATTGAAATATTTATTTTTAATTTTAATGTATATCGCTAGCTGCATTTGGTTAAAATAGAATTTTTTTAAGGCTTGGCACTTTTCCTATTCTAATTTAGGATCAGGTTCAATGTTGTAAAAACTCATCTCGTCTAAGAAGTTAGGATTGTGCCCTTAAATTCAGTTGACTGCCTCATGTGCTTAGAGCACCCTTCCTCGGTGTGTCTTTGATGTGACATTTATGCCTTTTCTAATAGCAAGAGGCAAATGCAACCATAAATGTGCCAGTTAGATTGTATTTTGATCTTTAGTTGGAAAACCCAAAAGCTGTGAAAGATGGCGAATTATATCCAGAATGAGAACAAGCCTTCAACCTAAAGCTTTGAGATTTATGAAGGCAGTAGTATTTTCGGAGTTGTTTATATTTGTTAATTTAGAACTTGATTGTCTTAAGATTCAGATTGTCATCCTATTTCGTCTTACATTTATTCAACAGGTCATCCTTCAATTCATAGAAGTGGGAAACATAGGAACACTCCAAAACAGAAGTCAGTCGTTTAGGGATAGTGGGGCTAGGGTTTCAACAATGAACCCTAACAAGACTAATGGACCAAGCAAAAATATAGAGAAAAAGGGGGGAAAAAAAAACTAATTCCAAAACTGAATAAAGGTTCTCATTTGAGAACTAGACAATATCTGGTTAGTAATTACACCTTTACTTCCAATTAATTTGTGCTAGTACATAGAATGGAAGTCATCAATGTTTAAATATCTATGAAGAACAGGTAGCATATAGTGCTTGGCTCCTAGGGCAAAGAGGTTTAAATATCTCAATAAATGAATTTAGCATGATATACGTATATCAAGATTGAGTCTTATAGAACAGTAAAGAACTGTAGAAGTACACCTGCAGTTCTTCTAAGTTATCTTCCTAAGAAGAGTTACACTGTAGATGATGGCCAACATTTTTGTTGCTGAAGTGTGACGCAGGTTATTGAGAGGCACAATCTGCAGTCAAAGAACCTTGATAAATTGGTACAACCGTCTCTTGAACTGCAGGTATGCGTTTCTTTTTCCTTCCACGAGACTTGTTTTACGCCTCTGGTAAATAATATTTTGCAGACGGACAAATTTAAGGGGATTATGAGTTCAATCTGAAGTTAAACAAGAATCCCAAATTACAGGAGACAGGCTAAGTAAAATTGTTCCCTTGTGTTGATATAAGAGTATCACAATCCTAGTCCATATTCATTATTTGAAGAGCTGTTGTGTCATGTCAATCATAGCATTTTTTTTCAATCAATTGCTTTCTTATGTAGCTCAAGTGCTAAATTAACCTTGATTAACAAAGGAATCGTGAAGCAGTGACTGGGATACATTTTCGAAGGAAGATCAATTTGGAGTTCCTTTCAGATTAACTCTTCTCTTGGACCCTATTTAACTGCAAATTACACGTTGCTTTTTAGTCATTATATTTGCACTACCTTTACTTATTTCAACAGCTTCGGCTGTAAGGATTATATATCAGCTCCACTGAGGAAAACAAGAGAGCATATTTTCAGATCCATGTCATTGATGACCTTCTTTGACAAAATAAAATAAAGACCTCTAGTCCTGCAAATGACGAATATTTCAATCTAAATTCTAGGTGAAGACCTCTGGAAAAGTAGGTTTCAATTCTGGGCCACATCTGCCTCGCAACATTTTTGTTGAATTTTGGAGATAAAATGGGCTTATTTTATTACTTCTGTCCTTTCAGCTTGGTAGTGCCACTTACAACAAGAGGAGTAAGGAACTAGCAGAAAAGACACGTGAATTAAGGTAAAGCTGACCACTGTGAGCTTGTACTTAATATAAGCTGTTGTCATGTGTGCACTGCTGACAGATGATCCAACAACAATGATAGGCAACTGAGGGGAGAAGAGATTCAGGAGTTGAACATTGAAGAACTGCAGCATTTAGAGGAACTGCTAGCAAATGGGTTGAGCAGAGTTTTAGAAACAAAGGTTTGTCCAGTTCTACTTGCATTTCTATGGAATATTACGAATCTCGTGCATTCTCAAGATGAGTTCCAACATATGTGTTCAGGGTGACAGAATTGCCAACGAGATCAGCACCCTAACAAGGAAGGTCACATCTAACTTTTTGCTTTTCATTTCATTATCAAATTGAGTAATAAACATGTTGTGATTCTCTTCACTTTTCTCTCATTTCTCTTCTCGTGCAGGGGGCCGAACTAATGGAACAGAACCAAAATTTGAGACAGCAAGTGAGGCTGAGAGATTTTATGTTCTCAATTCTTTCCCGTGAATTATCCTTACTCTTTAGTTCATCTTGATTTGGCAGGTTATGGATATATCAGTAGGCAAAACCTGCTTACAAGAACAAGGCCAATCATCAGACTCTATGGTGGTCAATAACAACAATTCAGCCGATCCAGCTCAAGAGACATCGTTTTCATTTCTTTCACTGGGGTTTATTTCTTATAAAAAATCCTTGCCTTGCAACTACATTTCATGAATCATTCTAACTCAGTATTAGAAATCTCCTTTTTCATTAATGTATACTAATCAGCTTACAAATTTTAGTGCAAACTAGGCCTTGCACTCGAGCACTTAATATTCAATTGGCCGACAGGACCAATAAATTGTTGCAGTTTGCAGGAGCTGCAGCTTATCAAGACTATTGTTCTGACTGATAACACTTGTGTATTTGCAGATTGCCTTTTCCCGATTGAATGTGAAGAATCATTGAGATCTGGAGGAATAATCCGATTTTTCGTGTTGACTGAGAAAGAGTATTTCAATTACATCAACAAGATGTAAAATTTACTTGCGTCAAGCTGATATACCAGCAAGAAAATGAAGTTACATGACATGTGCTTTGCTATGTGTTTGGAACTGTTATTAGATACAGGCTGAAAGTAGTATGCACGTGCTAATATGCAATTTACAGAGGTAATTATTATTGTAATTTTCTTCTCTTTTCACTTGGAATACCTACCTCCCTTAATTCTTCTGTCACCCTAGTTTTGGCATGAGAGTTTTAAGTTGAACATGAGTAGACCTGACCTATCGAGATAGACAACGCTAGGGTCTTCTTTGAATAACTGATGCAAAAGAACTTAAAATTATTCATAATTCCTCTTTGTCTTGCATCAATAACATTTTCGAAGCCTAGATGTAGTCGGCAGTAGGCTCTTATCTGAACCGTTTGACTTACTTACCATTGTAATTTCCTTTTAAATTGTTATACCATCATTGAACTATATCAACTTTAAGAAAGACATTGTTTTAAAAGGACTAGATTATCAATATGGGATGATAGTTCAGGTATTAACAAAATGGAAATTCGATGCCTAAAGTTGCAAGATCTGCGTTTTTAGGTTGAGCAGCACAACCTCCATCAGCAAAAAAAAAAGAACAATCCAAGTTATCATTGTATAGGCAGGCTAATGATGGAATTAAAAGCAAAATCTGTACACAAAATAGATTGACGAATTGAGTGGAGTTTAAAAAATGCGTGGAACGAAATGGTTTTCCTCTTAAGTATTGTCACAATTTGTAATATGATCCTAACTATTTATTTTGAATTCTTTTCATCTGATCAAATTGTATACAAAACGGTTCATGGGCATCTGCTACAAATTAGAAATCACCATTTTGCTCTCTCCCACTCTCCTGTTCGACGTGAATTCAGATGCTCGACTATTACTCTTCCATTGCCTTGCCACGGAGAGCCTCACAGTAGCCTAGGAAAGGAGCTGTTAAATTTGTTTCAGCGCTAATATTGTTGGTTCCCGCTAAAGACAGACCTTACTCAACACAAAAACAGACGTTATCTCCTTTCACTTCCCTTTTATATTTCTTTAAACTATTTCTCACTCTACTTTCCTTCCACTTAAACACACTTTCTTTCTCTTCTAGGATTTGGTGAAATAGCAAGATGAATAAACAATATGATGTAATAGTTCTTGGGATAGGTCTCAAGGAACACATTCTCAGTGAACACAAGATGAATAAACTAGAGCCAACTATGATATCAAAAGATATTTTTGAAAAAATAACTATCAAAATCACATCAACAAAGGCATTAAAAATTCTCTAAAATTTGGTGATGAGAGTTAACAAGGTGAAGAAGGTATGACTTTAAACTCTAAAGGTTGAGTTCGAGACACTTTTATAGAAGGATGACAAATCGATTTCAGAGTACTTCAAAAGAGGCTAAGAGTGGTGAATAAAATAAATAAACTTAGTAAAACCATGTAAGATATGGAGAAGGTCTTATGATCTCTCAGCTCAAAATTTAATTAAGTGGTAATGGCTATTAAGAATCCAAAGATGAGCAATATGTCCATAAATGAGTTAAGTAAGGGTTTACTAGCTCATGAAGAAATGATGAATCAGAAAAGAGGAATTTATCATCAAAGTAAGCCTTACTATTAAAGTTAATCTTAAAGTACATAAATAATTAAATCATACTTTAATCATTAATGGGTTAATCATTAATGCACATACCCATTTACATCATCTTAAAATAACAAAACTAGTATTAGTAGTAATAGTAGTAGTAATAATAATAATAATAATAATAATAATAATATATCCAATAAGAACACACGATCAGAATACTAAAATTAATGGTTATTTAGATAAAAACCCTAAATGAGAAACATAGAATCTAGGAAGAAGAAGGTCAGCGGCACCAAACAAACAACCATAGGGAGAAAAAAAAAAGAGCAACATGTGATAAGTGTATTGGCCCCTCTCTCATTACTGCCAACCATCTTATTGTTTATTTCTATATTATTTATAAAGCCATGGTCTTGTCCAAAATCCAGTAGAAGCTACCTTTTTCTTTTCCTCATGAT
>JANSVB020000458.1:2495188-2506826 GCA_025504935.2 Erythroxylum haughtii
TTACTTCATTTCCAGGCATAAATTCTAACCAAGAATCAGAAGAATAAAAAATGTTAAAAGTTAGTGGGGGAAATCAAAGTTCTTGTATTTCAAATACCAAGAGCCAGGACATTTAACTAGCTCCTTGGGCTTGACTGACTTAAGGTATACAAGCCACCATTTCACGTGTTCTAAAAAACAAAGAGGTTCACTTTTCATTCAGAAGAAACTGGATAGGTGTTTTGTTAGCTCCATATGACTTAGGTTGTTTCCTTATAGCTCAGCTTCCTTTACTAATCATTTGTTCTTTGATCATACTCCAAATAAAGTTGATTGGAGCTTGATTATTCCCAGAAATAAGTCCCCACTTAAGTTCTTCAAATCTCAGTCAAACATTTAAGTTTCAACTTGATGGTAAAGAAAGGACTGAATACTCCTGTAAAAGGTCTGAAGCTTACCAGCTAACTCAGAAACTAAAAGCAATGAAGGAGGAGTTAATCAAACCTTAAACCAAAGGTGTTGACCCTATGATGTTAGAGATGAGAAGTGCATTTTAGGACCTTAATTAGTGTCAATTGAAATTAGCCGAGGACCTCCTAAATTCTTCCCTCAAAGCCCAAGAGAGTATGGAATTAAGTAAATACTTGTGAGCAATGGAATTCTATAGCTCCCAACTAAAGTAGAAATCCAAAATTCAGCAACTTTCTAAGGGTTATAAAAATTCTAAATTTTTCTACTATATGGTGCAGGGCAGAAGGAATGTGAATAAAATAGTTTCTCTTATAGGCCCTGAAGGGAAATCATAGAAACTCAAGGACTTAGCTCTTGCTCACTTCAAGAACTTGTTAGGTATTAGCAAGAGAGTTGACTCATCACCATAAGAGAATTTTTCATCTCTTAAACGATTAGTTCCTCCTTAGCTTTATAATGATCTTATCAGGGAGATCTCACATAAAGAAATCAAGACCACCTTAATCCCCTTTGACCACTTTAATACCATGTCCATGTTCAACCAAGCTATATGGAACACTTCTGGACCATTAATCACTAAAACTGTTGTGAAAATTTTCAATTCAGGAAAATGCTCACTGAACTAAATAAGACTTACTTGTGTCTTATTCCCAAGCTTCCCAACCCCTCTTGCTTGAATGATTATAGACCCACTGCTTATTGAAATGAGACCTATAAGCTAATCTCTAAGATATTAGCCAACAAACTGAAGAAAATAGTTGGAGATATTGTTAATCTGCGTCAGGGAGCATATATAAGTGGCAAATCAATCAATGATAATATACTCATTGCTTAGGAAATATTCAGGGGCTACAACACCAACAAATCACACAGGAGCTTTACCTTGTAATTTGACTTCAATAAGTCTTTGACTTTGTAAACTGGGAGTTCATTAAGGCAAGCTACAGGGTATCTAGGTAAGTTTGTAAACTAGATATTGGCCTATATCACATCAGCTTCTTATGCAATGATCGTCAATAGAGAACCAACCAAGCTTTTTAAATCTAATCAAATTCCACGGAAGTTCTTTCCATGATTACAACCCTACATATTAATAAAAATCCTTCATTTAAGTACCATTATAGAGACAATAAGCTCAAGCTATCTCAACTTCTTTTTGTTGACGATCTTCTCATGCTTTATGGAGCAAATAAATCTTCTATCTTGACTTTAAATGACTCCTTGGAAGTTTACAAGACAACATCAGGACAATCTAGTCAAGAGCTTTATCATATTATCTATTGGTTCCTCCCCAAACATTAGTGAATTTGCTACATTTCTGGACAGAAGTTAACTAAACCCTTTTTAGATACTTGGGAGTTCCCATCTCAAATAAAAATCTAGCAACTGCTAATTTTAACCGCTTAGTTAGCTCAATTCAGTCAAGACTACAAATGTGGTGTAATAAAGCCTTGTCTCATAGGGGTAGACTACAACTTGCACTTCTATCCTTAGTAACTTATACACATATTAGTGTGCTCATCTAGCTATTCCTAAAGATGTTGTGAAGACCATTTACAAATCTTTCAGAGAATTTATTTGGAATGGAAGTAGCTCTTCAAGAAAAACCTCTAACATTAGATAAAATTTGATTTTCCGGCCTAAACAACTTGGTGATCTGGGTATTATATCTTTTAGGAGAATTGGCAAGATCTTACTTGCTAAGAAATTATGAAAACTCTGCATAAATTTTTTTGGGGTGAAATGGATTCATAATTATTATTTAGAAAAGGAAAGTACTTAGGTTGTTTCTCCTAGTGTTGTACATTCTTAGACCTTCCAACAAATATTGTAACTAAGGGAGACTATACAACCTCTTATCCTTCACAAAGTGGTAATAGGAAGCCTACAGACCAATGGTTTGACAATTGGCATCCTTTAGGTCCTTTGCATAGAATCAATAGGATGGCATCAATCTAATTACCCTTGTTAATGTCAAAGTTCAATCTATTGTTAGGCATAACAACTTGTTTTGGCCTTATAGCTTAAGAGGAAGTGACAATATCATTATGAATTGGCCTGCATATTTCCCAGACCAAGCTAAAGAGGATTCCCATTATATGGATAATTGATAAATCTAAAAGAATTTCCACTATTTTCCATAAATGGATATTCTTGGAGACTATCTCTTCTTTCCCTTGGTATAAACTAATTTAGGATTTACATATCTTGCCATCTCACTTATTCATTCTATGGTTAGTTGCTTAGGGTAGATTCAAGACTAAAGATATATTGAAATTCTACATACCTGATATCGAATGTTTATCATGCTAGGAACTTTATGAAAGCTTAAACCACCTTTTCTTTGCATGCAAATTTTCCACATGCCTATGGATTCAACTTTTGAGCATTTTCAATCTATACAATTCTACTAATGGGCAGCAGAACATCCTTAATTAGATCACTAGTCTAAAGATGAGGAATAAAGGAAACTTAAAAGCTTTTCGAGATGAATTTTGATACTTTAGTATATTCCATTTAGAAAGAAAGGAATTCAAGGATATTTGGGAACCAATCTTATACATCGGAGGAAACTATAAGAAGGATTCTCCTTAAAACCAGATCCTATGACACAGTAAAAAGACTACGTCGAACCTTTCACCAGAGGTGAATTGCAAATTATCTATCAATTATGTCTAGCTCAACTCTCTTTTGTTTAGAGTGTTTACATAATTGCTAATAATAGGTGTGTTGTTGTTTCTGGCTCTATAAGTGTCTAAGATTGGTCGAAAATGCCATTGAGTTGTAGCCGTGTTGCTTGATTTATACATTTTCTTGATTCACTCTCAATAAGATTATTTGAGTCTATTTGTTTTTATTTTTGATTTTAATTTTTGATTTATTTTCAAATTCAATAAAAAATTTGTTTGTTTTTATTTTTAATTTCGGTTTCTTCTAGTTTTCAAAAATTATGAAAATCATTAAAAGTATTTTTTATGTTTATTTTTTCATAATCTGATTTATTATTAACTAAGTATATATTATTTAGTTATTTAATATATTAATTATTAATAAAATTGTGAATAATTTAATTTAATATTATAGTTAATTAACTAAATTAATTATTAATATTAATAATGAATAATTTAATTTTACTTAATAATTTTGTTTAATTTTTGTAATATAATTAAATTAAATTAAATTAATAATTATTAATAAATATAATTAAATTTAAATATCTTCATAATATATAAATTTGAAATAAAATTTGACGGCGATTGCATCTTAACAGGCAGCCAACTTATAATCTAAGTCACTCAAGAAAAAAAGAAGAAGAAGAAAGAAATAGAGAGTCCGGTCAATGATCAATTCATTTGTCTTGAGGATTTTGATCGTTTGGGTCAGAAGAAACTTTTGATCTTTGAACTTTGTGAGTACAGCAAGGGCCGCATCAAGTCGCCAACTTTTTAGCCAGAACAAAACCAGAGATGGAAAATACTGAAGACATGGAGAGGAAAACTGGGACCTCTGCCTCTAAAGATGGTTCACTTTGTGGATATGATTCTCTGCACCAACTCTTGAGCACCAACCTCAAGCCCCATCTTTTCAAGGTAGAAAGTTCTCCTTTCTTGTTTTCTCTTCGTTTCTTGTGTTGGGATTTGCATATGAATCTTCCAAATAGTGAGTTGATTTTATGTTTTCACTGATTAATAAAAGTCAAATTGTTTCAGGCCCACCTACAGATTATTATTTTAAAGATGTGAACGGCTATTATGTGCCTGTTTGAACCGTGTAGTGGATTAATTGTGGGTTCTGCGTATTCTCTCTTGCTAAGATTTTATTCCATTAAAATGCCATGTTAGTGAACTGCAGACTTGTATCCTGTAGTATAGCGTGAGTAATAATCAATATGATTGGTGTTTTTTCAGGAGGTCAGTCGTTTACTTCTAGGATTGAATTGCGGAGAGGCGCTTGAAACTATTGATCTTCCGGAGTCTGCTAAAGCTCTGTCTTCACAACATGATTTTGATCTCCAGGTAGGAGTACCTGTTTGATGTGTTCACGTTGCTTTCCAGATATACTCAATTTTAAATCTTTTCAGGCCTTCTGCTTTGGAGCTGACAAAGAGGTATTAAGAGATCCTCGAGTTGTTAGGGTAGGTTTGATTCAGAACTCAATTACACTTCCAACAACTGCCTCCTTTCCAGAGCAAAAGAGGGCAATCTTTCAGAAGTTAAAACCAATTATTGATGCAGCAGGTGCTTCAGGAGTCAACATATTATGCTTGCAAGTAAGTTTAGAGAACTATTGAACTCAATTAGTTAATACTTGTCTAGGTAGCCTGCAATATAAAACTTCTCATGTAACATTAAAACAGGAAGCGTGGACGATGCCATTTGCCTTTTGCACTAGGGAGAAGAGATGGTGTGAATTTGCAGAGCCTGTTGATGGCGAGTCAACACAGTTTCTCCAGAAATATGCACAGAAATTCAATATGGTGATCATAAGCCCAATTCTTGAGAGGGATATTAATCATGGAGAAACTCTTTGGAACACTGCTGTAATAATTGGAAATCATGGAAACATAATTGGCAAGCACAGGAAGGTAACTGATAATATTCTTTTGTCTTATATGTTGCTATTAGAATATTTTGTCTACTTATTATTGAAACATTTCTTTTCGCAGAACCATATACCCAGAGTTGGTGACTTCAATGAAAGTACCTATTACATGGAAGGAAATACTGGGCATCCAGTGTTTGAGACAGCTTTTGGAAAGATCGCCGTCAATATATGTTATGGGAGGCACCATCCTTTGAATTGGTTAGCATTTGGACTTAATGGTGCAGAGATTGTTTTCAATCCTTCTGCGACCGTGGGTGAACTCAGTGAACCAATGTGGCCTATTGAGGTTACTTCTTACCCTTTGTTCAATCTTTGATCTGTTGCTTCCGTATAGGTGTTCTGTTTTTGTGCTTATTGGTGATTCTTTCTTATTTCATGGCCTGGACTAACAATGAGCTCATTGGAAGACTTGTTTTGAGCAGAAACCATAGGATCTTTCATTTTGAGGATTTTCAAGTGAAATAAGTTATGACATGTTTTTCAAGGTCTTATCCACTTTTTCATGCTAAATTAGTTTGTCCTATCTCAGTCATTGGTGTGAAACTCAGAAGATGGTTATACTGCAACTCAAGTAACAATGTTATTCATGGTTTCACAGGCACGTAATGCTGCGATAGCCAATAGCTACTTTGTCGGGTCAATCAACCGGATTGGTACTGAGATATTTCCAAATCCATTTACTTCTGGTGATGGGAAACCACAACATGCAGATTTTGGCCATTTCTATGGTTCTAGTCATTTTTCAGCACCAGATGCTTCTTGCACACCTTCTCTTTCTCGTCACAAAGATGGCTTGTTGATTTCAGACATGGATCTAAACCTCTGTAGACAACTCAAAGACAAGTGGGGTTTTCGAATGACAGCCCGATATGAGGTCTATGCTGACTTGCTTTCCCATTATTTGAAGCCAGACTTTGAGCCTCAGGTCATATCTGATCCCTTGTTGCATAAGAAGTCCTTGTAAGTTCCAGGCAGCTTTCAAATTCGTAAACCCCAAGAATTTATAGCTCTGTTTCACTTCTGTATTTAGTTGCCATGAAATAATTGTTAGAGGTTGAAGTTTGTAATTGTTGACCACAAGTTTATTCTCGTGGAATAAATTATCATGGAATGAATGTGATGAAGAATTGTTAAATGATGTGTAGATAACTTCTTAAGAATGTCGTGCCACCAACATTTGTATTGTCCATTTTCCTTCAATCCACCTCAATTAAAATTGATGCGTAACATTGCCCGTAGTCCTTCTTTGTATTCACTTTCAGAATTCTTGTGGTGCTTGCATGGATAATTAAGTTGTTTCATGCTAAGTCTAGAGCAAACAAGTAACAACGTTGAAAGGAAGAGATAGAAGGACTAGGAAATGATTCCAGGGAGGGAAATACTTGAAGACTTCCAAATGAGAAAAAAAGTGATAGGAATGTAACTATAAATTCAATCTAATGCACCCTCTGGCTTTACCATTATTTACCTTCAAACAACTTGTGGATAAACCAACGCAAAGCGAAGGCACACCAAACATTCCTTTATGTAGCGGAATTACACATAACTGTAGTAACTATTTACCCATCTGGATTTTACACCTACGTTGGCAAGTGCTACCGTTGGAAGTGTTAGGTCTAGTTTTACTTCATTTGTCCACAGCTTCTTCCTGACTAGCATTGCTATTTTCATCTAGTCCATCATAACCACACCATTTGAAGTGTTAGTCTAGTTTTACTTCATTTGTCCACAGCTTCTTCCTGACTAACATTGCTATTTTCATCTACTCCATCATAACCACAACTGCTGTGTGAATGGTGTTGCCCCTTACTATGTTTATTGGGACAGATTGAGGCATACCTACACTCGTTCCGTTCTTGATGCTTCACTGCTGAGCAAATAATATGATTATATCAGTTTTTCTTGCGCAAAATAGAAAATAAACAGTCTTGTAGAAAACAGCAAAAGAAGTTAAAAGGAAAATAAAAGACATTTGTCGGAGAGAATCGAAGGAAATCACCAGTTACAGATGCCTTAGCTGGCAAACTAGACGCGCTCTCGTGGTAGACCAGCGAAACTAGAGCACATGCGAGGCCAAGGAGAAGAAAGATTCTCGAATCGGTCATTTTCATCACGAGCACCACTCGTATATCAATGTCACGTTCCTTGTTGAATCTCAACTTATTGGATTTAGAGGGTGAGTAGCTAAGACGGCAGGACTCTATAGAATCACGAAGTTGGTACCACACCAAAAATGATGGATGTTAAAGTCCATGCGTTTCTTCCTTGTAAGAACTGACCTCTTTTGATCATGACTAAACCTAGGTCGGATATATTAAGAAATTGGAGCATGGTTCCAGCTTGCATAGAATGGTAGAAATACAAAAAAAATTTGTTAAACTTCTCGAAAGTTTTTGTCACTTTAAATTTCATGATACGTACAAATATAGATAGTACTTTTATTAAAAATTTTGATCTTTTCTTATAACTTTTTTTATTTTTAAAACTAGTTCAAAAAGTATCCGACTTCTAATAGTATTCACACAAATTAATTGAAAGAACTCGGTAAATAGTATTGGAAGCCATAAGTGAGGAGCGTTATCTCAATCTACGCCTACTTATAATAGAACTTGAATTTTTAATAATTTTGTTAAATTATAATTATAATTTATAAATTTAATTAGAATCACAATTAATTATAATTAAATAACAATTAAGTTTAAATAAGATTCAATATCTCATATTAGTCTTTATTTATTAAATATATCGTATTTATTCTTTAAAGTTTCTCAAACTTTTCAATCAAGTCTAATTTGATTAATTCTCTCTTCAACTGTTATTTTTTGTAATCAATTAGGTTCTTAAATATATTGTAATAGATATAAATTATAACCTTAATTTGTACTTAGGATTAGATAAATTGAACTTCTTTTAATTTATTATCAATTTTAATTAAATAATTTATATTTATATATCAAGGTCAACCTTTAACAATATGTCATAACTACTCAAATATTATCAAAGTAGCTTTAACTAACCTTTACATGTATGACTTTTTAGTATAAATCAATTATTTCATCATACAATATTTTGATTAAATAGTATGGAATTAATGTCAACTCTATTTAAGTCTAATCATCTTAATTATCCACCATTATTAATTAACTCTATTAATAACATTTGAAAACTATTTTCAAAGTATCATATATAGCTTGATCAAAGATTTCTTAAATCAAATACTAATCAAGAACAACAGAACATTTTCTCTAATTAATTTTAGGTTATCGGTCTTATATTCACTATTCTACTACCTCCACATAGTTTATATCACATGAGTTACCTATGATTAGGATAGATTTAGGTAGTATCAAAATATAGCAATTTTCACATAAAATACCCTTATGATCTTAAGTCAAAAGATCACTTATACAATCATCGTAATAAGAATTTTCTTAGATATACAAGAAATGTTAAAATACAACAATTTCTACATGAAATATCTTAAAGGTCTCAAGTCAAATGATCATTTATATAGTCATTATAAAGAATTTTCATAGATATACAAGTAATGTTCTAAATAAAATTATCATATTAAATCAGTTTAGTAAACTTGTTTCCTAACAAGCATCCATTTGTTTGTTTAAGTATCTCTATATTTTAGTCTATAACATCGGCTACTTTCTTTATAAGGAAGACACATAATGCATGCTAGTTCTTTTGCTCTATTAATGTGTAGTATCAATAGGATAACAACTAGGAATAATTATATAAATGTAATATGAATCTCATGATTATAATCCCATTATAATTTCATTTGCAATGTACATTTATCTCATAAATTTTATTTTATACATTAGCTAATTAAACAAATATGCATAACATATTTATCTTTAAATAATTATGTCAAAAACTATAACTAGCTAACTGATTTTAAGGCATAAACCAACAATTTCTCATCTGCACTAAGTCAATCACTTAAGAATCTTATACCATAACTCTGCATGATGATCTTGTTACTGTTGAGACATTAGTTTAGTGAGAGAATTCTACAAGATTTTTTATAATGAGTGCTTACTTAAATCTTAAAATCTTCATCTTAATTATCGTTCTAATTAAGAAATCTGCCTAAATACATACTTGGATCCTTGATGATACTGTAGCTCCTTTTGCATGCTTAATAGCTCTAATGTTCTACAATTTATTGCTTTTTTAATAATGCAAGAAAATATACCAAGTTCATTAAAAAATCCTAATCCAAAATAATCATTTAAACTAATTGAAAAAGGTATTATAGCTTGAGTAGTCATTGATAAAAAGGTATTATAGCTGGAGTAGTAGTTAGTGCTACATTTGAACCTTTCCAACTCAAAATAATATTATTCTAAGTAAAATATACCTTCAATAAGACTCTTGTCAAACTAAACTTAATATCCATATAATTTTAAACTCAAATATCAACTCATATATAAAATAATAAATATCTTTAATACTTTATGAGTATTAGATGTCTCAAATACTAAACAGGTGTAATATATTATATATTTATTTAGATTAGAATTCGTAAAAACTTATGTATCTATCTCTATTGATCTAATTCCTAGAAAAGTTGTGACCTTTTATATCTAATAAGAGTTATTCTTAGACTATCATATCTTTAACAATTGAAAATGTGAATTATTATTCTCTATAAACAACATGTCATTACATATTCTTATTGAAGAGGAAAAATATACTCTCACTAACCTTCTTGTAGAAATCTACAATCATCTCTAAAATGAACTCTTAGAATTCATCATGAAAGTTAATCTTACTACATATCGTAACCTTTCAATTATACAACAAATGTATCAATAAAGAAAATAGTTCTAATCGGATGTACTATTATCATATTCAAATATTTTTAAAATTCATCTTACTTCCACTACTTATCTTGAGAACCATTATTCTATAAGTATGCATTAAAAAATATTTTATTCAATATGGTTGTAAGATGATATCCAACTCTTTTGATGTATCATAAATTTCCATTTTCCAATTTAGTTTTAAACTTATTAGATAATATATTCTTTAACTAAGCATCAAATGTAGCACCTCACTCTCGCAAGATCCGAACCCGACATCAATGGTGATATCTGAGTTCGTGCCCCATGAAGGTGGCGTGCTAAAGCACTAAATCTTTCAAAAGTCGGTATAAATCCCTTTTTTTAATCCATAACATATTTTGCAGAAATCGAAACTCACATTGGGCCCACATTTATGCATAATCAATTTCAATAAACACAATTTTCAATTGCCATTCGGGCCCTTTCATAAATATAAACACTCGAGTCATTTTGAAATACAAATTTATACAAAAGTTTGTGGAATATATAATGCAATACAAAAATAGAGAAATGCAATGTAGACGCGAACTGATCATGACCTATATCCTTCACTTGAATGCTGTATGTATCCGTTGACCTAACGAGGTATTCTTCTTATCCTGAAAAATAGTTACAAATTTTGGGTGAGTTTTGCGAACTCAATGAGAGACCATCATCGATGGCTCACCTAATCACATAAACCATAATTCACATAACACATACATCACATATTTCACATTATTTCACACTTCACATTCACTTTAACACTTCGTATTCATTACACTTAATCATTCATATTATGCATATGCAATGCACATGAGACTCACTTTCCATTTGTTACTTTATTGTGACTGAGTGCCTACACTGTCCCATATAGGGCTCATTGATAACTGTCCCTTATCCACTTGGGGGATATAGGGCTCACTAAACGTTGAGCTTGAGGCTCTGATTCACTTTTGAGCTCGAGGCTCATCTTCACTCGTTGAGCTTTAAGCTCTAATAGTTGGCTACTCTGGTCACAACTGTTATTATATTTCATGCAATCACGTAATAGAATGCATCACTCACATTTGTATGTTCCATTCAATCCCTTTCTCATATCATCGGACCTTAGTTCAGCATTCCACATTGAAGTGGAGAATTCACAATTTCATTCATATACAAATACACATACACATTCATAACACGTTTAACAATCACATTCATATATAACTAACACTTCACTATCTTATTCATATATCACAATCATCAGACCTTCATTGTCCGAATTTCAACAATCAAATCACATTCATAATCACTTAATTCATAACATAAACAAAACAAACAATAAAGTAAGATCATCTAGGTCTACTCACAGTAGGCTCCAGATTAGCATTTTCTTTCAAATTCTGGGAACGTCTGAATGCGGGCACTTAACCTGCACAACCCATTTATGCAAAACACACATTGCGCACTCATCAATAATTGGACACGTAAAAAAATTCATTTATACACAATTGTAATAATGGGCCATGTATAATGCATGCTCAATGACAATCTCGGGCATATGTTCTAGAGCACATATTGTGGTCATTCCCATTTCATAATTCATATGTGTCTATTTAACTTAGTTTTACACTTCATTTGTACATAATCTTTCTAAACTCTCCTATCAATCTTTTCCTATTTCATGTGTCTAGCTTATTCATAAGCTTACACCTCAAGAACACTTGGTTACTTTATATCATAACTTAATTTCTCAT
>JANSVB020000458.1:2604854-2619344 GCA_025504935.2 Erythroxylum haughtii
AAATAGATAGCCTTGTCTCAATTAATCTACATTGAGGTAGAGGAACTTCTTATGTTACGTACAAAAGAGCCACAGTGGTTAAATAGGCTTACGCCGAAGTTGAAGTGGTCGTACATATATTTGAGCTCTGTTTTAAAAATCGGATCGGATTGGCCAGTCCGACCCGTGATCGGTCGATTATCTGATCCGGTTTATCCTTTAAAATCGGTTCTCAATTAAACCAACGAGAATCAGTCAAAATCGGTTAATTGATCGATCGGATCTGTCAAACCAGACCGGTCTGATCACTGGTTCAATAAATTTTTTTAATTTTTTTATTTTTTGGTATATTTTTGTATTTTTTAATATTATTAATATCTTATATAATTATTTTATAATTATGACGTCACACAAACCGATGATCAGTAAAACTTCCGTTTCAATGACCGGTCGGGTTTCAAAACACTGAATTTAGGTAATACAAGTGGCAAGTGTAATTGACTCGGTATGCAATCAGAAATTTTGACGACGGCATGTCGTAAGTAGGCAGGCGAGCATGAGCGGAAAGGTTGTGGTCTGAACAGTAGGTGAGGGCCATTTTTCTCCTCAAACCTCGTTGTTTCGTCTCGAATCAAAAAGTTAATCCGGATTTGATAGACGACCCTCTTTCTGTTATCCATCTAGATTGGCTTCTTCAAGAATTAATCTATGATATAAGATTTCTGCTGGCTTACGGAGAAGTATGGAGCTGTCCATGCTCAAGACTTCTGCTAGGAGTGGGTTTAATTAAGCAACCACTTATTAGTCCAAAATCATACTACTTGTCCATTGTCCACTTGAGTAAAGCATCTCTAGCTTTCAGTATTCTTTTCCAAAGGGGGGAATAGGATCGATTAGTGACAGAATTAAGTTTTTACCAATAAAAGAGAAAAGGATGCACAAGGTTCCAGCTTCCAAGTTTAACTTTTAGGACAAAAGCTTGGTAATTGGTTCAGATTTTCTTTTAATCGGCATCATCTGTAATTGTTTACTTCTGTACCCCATAGAAAGCGACGCATCTCTTAATCGAGTTTTATCACAAATTCTTTTTGGTACTTTAGTGCTCTACATAGTGTAAAATAAATAGGGTCTTACCCTTTTCTCCTCTCCCTTCTAGTCAAATATTCGTGACAGCCTTTTCTAAATTCGATTGGGGAAGGCAACATGCCCTAGAAAACCAAGGTTTATAAGCTTTTAAAGGCAAAGGCATAAAAAGATGTTATATGCATAAGTTGTTCTTTAATGGCATACCACAAAGGTCAGCCGCTTGGACGAAAATCAAAATCCCTTCCTTCGTGTTACAATATTATTACTGCAACTCGATAAACCAAATATGAAGCAAGGCACAAGCTTTAGTATTAGATGCAGATCTACACGACAATGACCGTGATCAACAAAACACCTCTCTACAGATAAATAAATGCAAGTGTTAACGAACATCTCCTCATTTTTTCACACCCTGGATTATTTGCACCTAGCAGGGACTTTACGGACAAAAAATGATGTATAAAGCCCTACACTATAACAGAGAAATGGAGAGCATTCTAAACTTCTGGGCTTGAAAATATCAATTCCGTTGCTGGCTGCCGGAGCTGGACTTTAAGAATATGAAATAGTGTTTCAGAATTAAGAAATGAATGCCATACGACTGCATAATACACACCGATGCTCATTCGACTGCTGGATAGAGACCAGGCATATACGAGCGTCCACTTCCATTAGAATCAGCCAAGTGTGAATACAACTCTCCGGAATTAGATGACTTTCGGTTCCTGACATTCTTAGGAGAAGCCGAGTAGGAATCATTGGAACCACTGCTAGTGGAATACATTGATGAAGTTGGCAGTCCATGAATCCTTGGCAATCCTGTTGGATCCCCACCAAAACTATATCCCTTTTCAACTGTCTCAGCTTCCAATGGCAATTCATCCAATGTCTAGTACGAGACAAAAGTCAAAAACATTTCAGGGCACCCAACTTAAGGCTGTGTGAAACAAGAAGCTGGAACTTCAGAAATTCAGTTCAGAAGTTCATTTCATACGACAGAACCCTTGTCATTCACCCAACCAGTCATTATTAGTAAGCCAGTTAAGTCCCCATGCAGTCCCAATGAACACAAGCATGTTGAATTATGTTGGCTTCCATATTTGTACGTTCATCAACATTAAATACTGTCATTTTCCTCCTTCCTTTCATATTAAAAGTTGAATATTGCTAAAGTAAACCACATACCGGTATGAAAAGAAGGCCAGAGGAAAACCCAGATTCAGACAACTTACAGACATCTGAAAATTAGAACTCACCCTAAATGCTTGCTGAAGAACTCGAAGTGTTTCTCTTGTCCGTTTTCTCTTCATTGCTATCTCATCAGGTTCCTGCAACATCTCTTCAAAAAGATTTTCCCTGTTTTAGACAAGACAGGTGTCACAATACAGTGTCACGTCAGATAAAAGCAGTGTACCGTATAATTCAGAGGAAGAAATCAAGACTGTAAATAAGACCAATATCATCTTAAATAACCTGTAGAGTTTCTTAATGAAGACATTGTGTAGTTCACGCTTTGTATGGTTCACCTACAACATCATCAATAACCAAGCAGCATTAGAAAATATTAAATGCTACATTGAAGTCAGTGAAGCTACAAAGATTGCAACAGCAGGAAGATAGTAAAGCATGTTGCTGAGAAGATTTAACATGATATGGTCTAGGAATAAACATGTTTTTATGACTTCAAAGCAAACACAGAGAAGGAAAAAGCAAAAATTCTATCTCACAACGGAAGCACATTTGATAAAAGAGAAGTTAACTTCAATTTTCTGAAGCCCATTTACCAATAATGCTTAAACAATGAGAAAGCAGTTCGAGTGATTCTTTAAGGGTTCTGTACTACTTCCTACAAGATTCAAATAATTTGACAGAGAAGTCAAAACAAAGAGGAACAGGAAATTTTAAACAAAGAATAGATAATAAGCAACAATGTCCTTAAGACTTAAGTTACCAGGAAATGCATAATTGCTTTTGGTACCGAGTCTTCAATATTCTTTCGAACAATATCATAATATGATCTCAAAAGCAATTTAGTGACAGATATCTCAATAGATTCCTGCTCAGAATGGCTCTCCAGGGGCCTCAAAATAGTTGGGGGCTTAGGAAAAAGAACACAAAAGATGTTAGGAAAAAACAGAGGGGGGAAAAAGGGAACTTCAGGGATGAAGACTGTCTGTACATAATGATCTAAACAAAAATAGCTCATCTGCATACCTCTCTCAAATGAATCATGGAGAAGCTTTGTTCCATGGCATCCATGCCCTGAATAGGTTCATTATATGACTTACCTGCTATATTATCTTTAGCATTACGAGAATTTTCACCTCCCCCAAAGATGGATGAAATACCCCAACTTGTATTTCCTAATTAACAACATTTGCATCAACAATAATATCATGCTGGGATCCTTACACCTACTTAACGTGTGAGAAAAAGTGTGTGAAAAATAGATATATTCAAGTATGCAAATAAGGTATTCTTGTTGGTATCTTCTGGATAACAATTACCAGAAGGTGCAACTTTTTCAACATCCGCAGCAGGACGAATTCCCTGCAAGTTGAAAAAATGAAACCATTTGATAGAACCAGTTATCACCCAATAACCCAGAAATATGGAAGAAATTACATAAAGTAAGGATGGAGAAACCAGTCCTAACTTCTATAGCAAGTGTAGCTCAGGCAGAATAACTCAAAAAAAAGAAAAGGAACCAGAGAAAAATGAGGGAGAAAAGGCATGCCTGTTCAGGTAGAATACCATTAATCTGTCTAGCAAGAATAGCCCGAGACTTCAGGCTCCTCTCAGATGTTGATGGCTTGTCCACCTCTACACCATCCTACTTAACAAAAAAAATTGAGGGAGTGATCCAACTGAATGAATTATAAACGTACAAGAATACCATTGAATTCTACAACAAGAACATGCCTTTTGCCTGGAGATGGGTAGAGGAACCCTGGAAGACTTGATCTGTTGAAGTGCAACTTCCACTGCCTTACTTCCACCAATAAAGTTTGAGTGAGAAGTGTTGATGTAATCCATCTGCAAAAGTGTCGAAAGATTCTGAAATTTTGAAATGCAGTTAACGAAACCAATCATTACAGAGTACTTGCACAGCAAATATGAATAAATATGCAGAAATGAGAAAACAAGTGGTACAAAAGCCCAGTTGAATGTAAATTAATTGTGTTGAGATATGATGGACAGTTAATCCTAAAAAGCCATTTTACTCCAGAAAGATTTCACAGCTTATAAACTGCAAAAAAAAAAAATGATAGGATTTTCTGCGGAATAGGAGTGGATTAGGGTTGTGGTTCCAGATTACGTACTTATATTGGTGAATACACCATATCCATAAGTCTATCGGAAACAGTGACTCTATTAGCTAGAGATAAGACTGCATACTTTTAGATCTCCCTAAACCCTGCATCTCAACAGGATTCCTACTGAGACGTTATCGTCGATGATGTTGTTGTTGTTAGTGATGTACGTCATAATCATAAGCAAATTTCTTTTTCAAACAATCGGTTACTTAAACCACTTTGTAATCATAAAAGAGTATTAATAAATCAGTTATGATACCACTAGCCTAAGATAAGATAACGTTTTTAATCATCAGTAAATTCAGTAATAAAAGGCCCAAGTTTTGAACATGCATCGACTCCAGCCTAAAATTTAACATGTGTGATTTAGAGTGAGTTTGTTACCAAACATAAAGCAAGAAAAACTTAACAGCAATACCCAACAATGGGAAAATGAAGACTGAACCAGCCACCACAGAACCATCCAATGTATTACATATATTTTAATTGATCAACACTTCTCAGATCTTTTCTGATAAGAATAAATATGCTTCAGTAGCAAAGAGCATCAAAAAGCAAAACCATTGCTTAACATTCAAAGGAAAACCACTCACTTAAGATTGGGGCATTTAAATTTCAAGTTACCTCCATTTCAATTATGTGACCAATCATTGTCTCTGATGGTTCAAGACCATCTCGCAAGAAGTTCCCTATAACTTCATCCATACGCTTTCTCAGAACAGGAAACCTCTGCAACTCATTTACTAGACACCGATGGCTAATCTGAAGACGCAGAAATGAAACTCTAGTTTTCAAGGATTGAAATGACACTGCCAAAAGCCATAAAGACAAAGTGTCTACCTTAATTAATTCATCATATATGAACCTGGCACATTGAAGGCTTGGATCTAATAGACGTGCTATCTGCCTCCGGACAAGAACTTCAAAAGGTACCTAAGAAAACAAACATCAATCAGAAGCATATGAGACATAATTTGAGAATAATGTAAGCAAAAGGTCAAAAGGAAAAATTTTAAAAATTAAGAAGAGCAAAACCTACTTCTGGAACAAAGAGTGCACTTTTTGGCCCGGTTGCGTTTTGAATTGCTGTTCGAATATCATCATCAGTCAAGTCCTCGCAAGGATCAACATCCTGCAGAAAAAAAGAAAATTCATGCATCAGGTATCTCACAAGAATACATAATATTACCAAACCTGCCATTCTATATCCAACAACAATATATCAGTAGGTTGCCCATGAAACAATTTTTCATTAACCAGACAGAGCCAACACCAATAACTCCAGCATTTCAATTTTTGGAATTCAAGAAAAAGGCAAAATTATTATCTGGTTTGGAAACAGTAATCTCCAGAAAGAAATATTTTAATTTTCCTTCAAAGGGGTCTACTTCTAAATTGCTCATTAAATTATTCGATTCTATAGGATCAATGAATGCACCTCTAGGCATTTCACAAAGATGGATTGAAAAATATAGTGAATTCTTGCTCCACCAGACAGCTCAGCCGTTGACATTTCCTCATTTTTGCCCTCTACCATTGATGAAAATGCTGTTTCCAATTACAATATAGTTAATGACTTAAGCACATGCAACATATAACATATTATTTGAATGAAGACATTCAACAGAATATAAAACAAAATGAACAAGATAACAAATTAGAAACTTACATTCACAATATTTTGACAAAATGTTCAGCAATAGAGCTCCCTGACCAGCCTGTTAAATTTATAAAAAGTTAGAAACAAGAAATTAGTAAAAAATGGAGAAATAATCAGCAAGGGCACTTCTTCACAACATAAACAGAAAAGCAGTAAACCGTAGTCATCTTTAAATGCCTAAGCACACAAGTCTTGTCTGCAATTGAACTGTTGAACATCCTTAACAGGTTAGACAGTAATGAGACAACAGCTTAAGCAAAAATGCTAGTTACTAGGTTGATTTCCACTTTTTGAGCATGTATTATTAGGCCTATACACCCAAATATGGACTGATCCAAATAATAATGCCAAACCATGAAATATTTATTTTGCCAACAATAATGCAACAAATAATGAAGCAATCTCGACCAAGTAATCTCCAGAAAGAGAAATAAAGCATGCCTTTGATTCCGTTATTTCTCCGTAGCTAGCATGTTCCTTTGCAACAGAAACCAAAGCAGTGCTTATACGTGACTTCAGCCCTGGAAGTATTGCTTTGATGTGCTGCACTAAAATCTGGAAAACAGAAAGTGTTAGAATGAACTCAACAGCAAGTTTTGTTGACTACATTATCATATTCACATAATCAAAACAAATCAAAGATATAAAGAAGCAATGTCTCATAAGTCTACAGAAAGGGGAAGAAAGGAAAATAGCAGTGTGCATATTGCAGCAGGAATTCGAGGACCTGGTTCAATTTCTTAGCCAATTGAGGAACACCACAACGATCAGCCAGACCATTATAGACCTGCACAAAGTACAGTAGCAAATTCTATCACTTATCTATTAACTTCAATAATAAAATAGTTGAAGAAAGATGGGCTTTCATACTGGACGACTGCGAAAGAATTTCTCCTCAGCTGCAAGCGCATCTTTGATACTCCTGTTGAGCATTATATCCTGAATGGAGATATAATTCAATCAAATTGCCATATGGACTTGTCACTAAAATCCCATTCAATCTAAAAGGTGAAAACGAAAATTCCATCAACTGACAACAAAAGAAAATATTTATTGTCCATATTAATGGAGCATCATCTGAACAACAATCTTTGTGAAGAGAAAACAAAACTGAACTTGAAACAGTATGTCAGTCCAAGCCTTCGCAAGTTTAAACCAGAAGATGTAAAACAATGAACCACTGGCACACATCACCATTAATATGCATCAGAAACATCCTATTACCTCTTGACTACGATTGACAACACCGACATAACCTAGTCGAAGTGGAATCACTTTACCAAGTAGCAAGTTACGAGCATCAGTACCTCTGTCCATGATATCCAACTGTTACCAAAGAAACATATCAGGCAGAAGAAAAAAGCAGTCAGAGCTTGCAAATACTTTTAAGAAGGAAATAATAATGAAGCTCCTATATACCTTCGTGATTACTCCAATGGTTCTGTTAGCTGTTAACAAAAGATCATGTCCTTAGTCATATAAACAGCAATAGAAAGTCCCTTAGTTTGAGATTCAAATTCAAAATTTACCATCAGGGTCAGCATTTCCTGCAATCTGCAGAGCATCTGAGTTTGCTAAATCTGAATTTGCTGGTGTTACAGCAATAATCAAACAGGTGGGCTTTTTTATGTAGGACATTATCATGGTTCTGATCCGTGCTTCAATATCAGAGGGTTGATCACCAACAGGGACCTTTGTTATACCAGGTAGATCCACCAGTGTAATATCAAGAACATTTGGCGAAAAAATCTTTAAACGTATCTGTTTATCTGAGACTCCTTTGTTATCCCCTGCTTCCTTGTTTGTCTCAGCCTATAGCAAATCCAAAATTACACAACATAAAAACGGGAGAATAATTAATATGGTGCAAACTCCCCATCAATAAAGTTTGTAGGACAGCCTTCCATCATAAATTCATAATTGCTAGTTTTTACAGTAATTAGTGAGCCAAAGCAAACTTTTTAATTCAAATTAAGTTTATTACTCCCTTTGTACATGACACTGTTACTTAATCCACCCAAATAATGCAGCAACGTTCATTCTAAAATTGTAGATCACTATTAGTAGAAATATCTTTTAGCCATGAGCCTCTACCTCATATAAATCACAAATCCTCGTTACTAGTCAATGCAAAATGAAGTATACTACTCTACATTTCCCATGTTCGACAGCATTACAAAATCCACCCAAATACTGCAGCAACATTCATTATAAAATTGTAGATCAGTATTTGTTGAAATATCTTTTAGCCATGAGCCCCTACCTCATCTAAATGATAAATCCTCGTCACTAATCAATGCAAAATGAAGTACAGTACTCTACCTTTCCCACGTTCTACAGCATTACAACTAATAGGTTAAAGTTCCAAATTCATAAAAGCTTATAAATTCTTCGGATTATCATTTCTCTGACAGCAATAAACACATATTCTCATCAGCCATTCCTACACTCTCAAAAGTCAATATGTATGACTAATTTCTGTCTATCCTTAGCTATCATACTATTTTGTCCAGAAAAAACATAGTCTTTTAATGTTTAATCCCTAAACATAAAAGCAACTGCAATTCCAAATTTGGCTCTTTAGAGAACTCAAACAGCAAAAAGAAAGAACAATATTTACAGATCCAAAATTACACTAAACCTCAAACACACCTGAATTTCTCTCCGAATTTCGGAGAAATCATAGAACCGTTTTCCAGGAAGATGAAGGAACTCTCCCCACTCCTCCTCCGCTCCATCGCCCTTCCTCTTAGTCTGAAGAAGCTGAAGAACCAACGGCCGCCGCGTACAGATATCGTTTCCACGTGGCAGGAAGTCTCTGCCGACGAGCGCCTCCAGCACGCTGGACTTGCCACTGCTCTGGCTTCCGACCACCGCCACCTGCGGCAGCTCGATCGTCGATTGGCTGCCGAGCTGAGCAAATATGTCCTGGAGCTTGTTCACTATCGGGATCACGGATGACCCTAGCGGGGCAGCATTCGAGGCCGCCGGCTGTGGTTGTGCGGGCGACGGCGAGGCTGGCTCGTCAGCCATTTTTAGTGATAGATTGAAGAGGTAAGTAACAAGAAAGATTGAAGTGAAACCCTAGGGTTTTGGAGATTTTTTATGGGGAGATAATTTGTGTGATTGGAGGCGGGATGTGCTTTGGAAATGAACTTTGGAAATGAACAGCATGAGACAGGCGCTACAATGCGCGGTTGGTGTTTCAGGGATTAAACTACGCACTTTTGACGACTTTTTTTTAAAAATTAAATAACAGATTTTTTTTTTTCACTGCAAAAGCGGTTTTTAAAAAGGCTGAGTGTTTAACTGTAAAATTTAAAAGTATCTTTTTTTTAGAAATGACTTTTTCAGAAGATAAAATATAAATTTTTTATAAACTCAAATTTGGAGTTTTTTAAAAAAGTACTTTTTTAGATATATCTTTTAGATCAATTAATAAGCCTATTTTTAGTGCATTTTACCTTTATACTTTATACATAATTCCTATAATACCCACAAACACTTCTCCAAGTTTATTTTGAAATTAATATAATATTATTTGACTTTTTTATATGTTTTAATATTTATTTTTAATATTAGTTTTACTTATATTATAATTCATATAAAAGATTTGATTAGATATATTTTTATTTATATTTTATATGGTTTAAAATTATATAACAATTAATATATTATGCTTTGTATATTGTTTAATATACTTTAATTAATATTTATATGCATAAATAATTTTTATTACAAAATAAAATATAGTTAAAATTAAAAGTACTTTTTATTTTTATGTTGCCAAACAGTCTATTGTATGAAGCTCTTTCAAAAATGTTCTTTTTAAATGACAACCAAATAGTCAATTAACTTCTTAAAAAAGCTTTTTTTAGAAAAATTCTACTGACAAAAGCTCTACCAATAAAAGCTCTGCTGATATAAGTTTATTCAATCATGCCGTAAGTATCTTTTCGAACACTTAACTTTGACTTGACCCAAAGAATTCAATCATCCTGAAATTATACCCTGCAACTTAGTAAAAGGTAGAGCTAACAGACCTTGAGAAACATCTCCAATGGGACATCAAAGATAGCATCAACTTCATCGGTATTTAGTAAGGGCTTGAAATCTTCTATCTTCTGAAGCATACCCAGTACAGGTACCACTGTAAGTTGGTGCTGCAACAAAACCTTTGATTTTAGCATCCTGAGATTGTTACATAATTCATCAGAAAACAAAAATTCTAAGTAACATTTAACTAATTAACCTGAGACATGAAAGGCTCTAAGTTCGCCACTACTTGAACCAGACCAAAGTCTAGTCCAATCTCTTCCATGGCTTCTCTTAAAGTAGTTGCAGAGTCATCTTCATCTGCTCTTCCATCTAATAGGAGTTAGTTAGCATCTATCTGATTAGTTAACATTTATCTGATTGGTATATCTGCACTTATACTGTATTATTCACTTTATTCGTGTATATCATCTTCAGTTGGTTACAACAACTCTCTGTATATATATTTCATACACAATACGTAATACAATACATCATTCTGCTGGAATCTATTTCGTATCCTTTCATGGTATCAAAGCCTTTGGCTTGACATCAATTTTTCTTTTTCTCTTCATTTTTATCCTACACAAACTCAAACATGTCTCATGACTCTGCATCTACTGCAACTGCAGTCCATACCGATGCCTCCATTCCTCACAACCTGATCATGTTCACCACAGGTTTTTCCTCTGATTCCAAATTGAATGGTGCAAATTTTCCTGCCTGGAGAGTCCAGGTCAGTGCACTTCTCATTGGTTACAACATGAAGGGATATGTTGATGGCACCATCCCTCGTCCAGTTACACCAGGTCCGGAAATGGACCTCTGGCTAAGACAAGACCAATTTGTTCTCCACGCCTTAATGACCACTGTTACGCCTAATATAGCTACTCTCCTTGGCGCTGTTCACTCCTCCAAAGAAGCCTGGGATTTGCTTGCCAAAACTTATGCAGGTATGTCTCGTTCTCGCCTTATGTCCTTAAAGGAAAAACTAATATGTATTTGAAAGGGAGGCAGAACCATCGCTGAATATCTGAAAGAAATCAAAAGTCTTGCGGATGAAATAGCACTGGTCAGTTCACCAATTGATGACACGGATTTGGTAATCCACACTCTGAATGGCTTGACAACTGATTTCAAAGATGTTAGTGCTGCGATCCGTGCTCGTGAAACTCCAATTGACTTTGATGATTTGCATGAAAAACTTGTCGACTTTAAGCAGTTTTTGGAAAGACAATCACGACTTGAAGAATCAGTTCAAGCCCCATCTGTGCATGTCTCCTACAAACAACGTTCTCCTTCTCATCGCCGCAATGGTCGCTCCAACAGCAATGGCTCCTCCAGTCGACCACCAGTCCTTACCCATCATGACTCCAGCTCGATTGTTCCTTCTGGAACGCCTGATCAACATGAGCTCATTTGTCAATATTGTGACAAACCTCGTCACACAGCCCAAACTTGTTGGCTACTGCATGGGAAACCAATCAGACATCAAAACAGACAACCATCGTTCACTTCCCGTCCACGTCGTGGTCCAGGGGCTTATGCTATTCACACGGCTGACTCCTCCTCCAAAGGACAGTGGATTCTTGATTCGGGCGCTACTCATCATGTTACGAATGATTTAAAAAATTTGTCTCTACACTCCCAGTACAGAGGCCCTGACAACTTGCAGGTTGGCGATGGTTCTGAAGTGTCCACAGATCACATGGGTAGTTTCTCTCTCTCCACCATATCCAAACCAATCGTATTTGATACTGTTCTGCATGTACCCAAAATAAATACCAATCTCTTATCAGTTAAAAGGTTGTGCACCAGGAATAACGTATCTGTTGAATTTTTTCCAAACTATTTCCAGGTGAAGGATCTGCAGAGCAAGACAGTGCTTCTTACCAGTTCTTGCCACAATGATCTCTATGATCTTCGACTCCCTCTTCCCAAACCAGCTATTTTTCAGATCACTCTTCCTCGTCCATCAGTACTCCATCATATATTAGGACATCCATCTAACAAGGTGTTTAATTTCCTTCAGTCGACACACAAGTTAGGATCTCGTCTGGCTTCATCAACTGTCTGGGTTTCTTGTCAATGTGCCAAAAGTCACAAACTCTCCTTTTCAGCTCTTCTGCTGCAAAGCTCCAAGCCTTTAGACATTATTTTCTCTGATGTTTGGGGACCTGCTCCCCTAGTTTCTGTCGATGGTTTTCGCTATTATGTCATTTTTGTTGATCACTTCACCAAATTTACATGGGTTTACTTGATAATGAATAAATCTGATGTTCTCTCTACTTTCATCAACTTCCGCAAACTTGTTGAAAATCAATTTAACACATCTATTAAAACACTCTACTCTGACAATGGAGGGGAGTTTCTCAAACTAAGACCATTCTTGGCCACACACGGTATATCACATCTCACCACTCCACCCCACACCCCTGAACAAAATGGGTTCTCTGAACGTCGTCACCGGCACATTGTTGAAACCACTAGGGCCCTCCTTCATCAAAGTAAACTTCCTGCCAATTATTGGTCCTATGCTGTCCGAACAGCTGTATACCTTATCAATAAGTTACCTACACCAACCCTTCATATGAAATCCCCTCTTGAAAAACTTTTCAATCAGCCACCTACTTACACACACTTACACTCATTTGGATGTCTTTGCTTCCCGTGGTTGCGTCCCTACGCCATAAACAAACTTCAATCTCGTTCTACCCCGTGCATATTTGTGGGCTACTCATCCAATCAGTTTGCATACCTTTGTCTTGACCCAAGCACAAACCAACTATACACCTCTCGCCATGTTGTTTTCATTGATACTCACTTTCCATATACTTCACCCGATAACTCATCTGCCTCATCTCTCTCAGATTCAAATCCCTCGCCAACCCTGTCCCATCAAATTATTCCCGTTGTGGCATCACCAGTACGACCAGCACTGTCGAGCAATGTAGACCCCTCATCCTCAAATCCTTCCCCGCCATCTTGTTCCACCTCAGTACCCCAACCTGAACCTCCCACCTCAACACCGGACCAAACCAACCACTCTACCAATCTTCATCCCATGATAACCCGTTCCAAAAATAATATCCATAAACCAAAATCTTTCAAGACCTCCCGTCACCCACTACCTGACACAGAGGAACCACGCACAATTCAACAGGCACTTCAAATACCCCATTGACGTGCTTCCGCACTCTCAGAATATGATGCCTTATTACGGAATGGAACTTGGACTCTAGTTCCTTCAAAAGCAGCTCAGAATGTTGTCGGGTGCATGTGGCTTTTCAGAACGAAACGTAATTTGTATGGCTCAGTGGCTCGGTATAAATCTCGCCTGGTTGCGAAAGGCTATAGCCAATATCCCGGGATCGACTACAGTGACACCTTTTCTCCTGTGGTGAAACACCAAACTATTAAAATTTTCCTCACTCTGGGGTTGGCAAACTCTTGGCCGCTACATCAAATGTACGTCAATAATGCCTTTCTTCAAGGTCGTCTCCATGAAACTGTTTACATGAAGCAACCACCCGGTTTTATCAGTAAGGAGCATCCAACGCATGTCTGTAAACTACATAAAGCAATCTACGGCCTCAAGCAAGCTCCACGTGCATGGTATCAAGAACTTTAGCTCTTCCTTCTTCACTATGGGTTTCTCTACAACACGAGTGACTCCTCTTTGTTTATATATCACTGTCGTGGAATTACTATGTACTTTCTGGTATATGTCGATGACTTGCTGCTCACTGGAAGCTCTCCAGCTGCACTTGATGTTTTTATTAAAGAACTATCCATCAAATTCTCCCTCAAACACATGGGCACATCGTCTTACTTTCTTGGAATTGAACTCATACCTACCATCGATGGCATTTTTCTCTCTCAGCAAAGGTACATCCATGATTTAATTACAAAATTTAATATGGCCGATTGCAATCCTTGTACTACTCCCATATATACATCCGCCACCCTCAAACTGGATGACGGTTCAGCCCCAGAAGATGCGCGTCTATATCGTAGTATATTAGGCGCTTTGCAATATGTTCTTCTGACGTGCCCTGATCTCACCTTTGTCGTAAACAAGCTATCTCAATACATGCATAAACCCACTACACTTCACTTTCAACAGTTGAAACGCACACTTCGGTATCTCAAACACACTCATGCCTTCGGTCTTCAGTTGCGTCGCCCAAAACACCTTCACCTTAAAGCTTTCAGTGATGTCGACTGGGGAGGAGACGCTGACACCAAATCCTCTACCTTTGCCTATGTTATTTATCTTGGAGCCAACCCCATTTCCTAGACCTCAAAACGTCAACGTACAGTAGCTAGGTCATCCACCGAAGCCGAATTTCGTGCTGTAGCAAACACCGTTGCAGAGGTCATGTGGATTCACAATATTCTCCAGGAGCTTCA
>JANSVB020000458.1:2688712-2702158 GCA_025504935.2 Erythroxylum haughtii
TTTCTCTCCAACGTTCTAACTTGGCATTGACCCCCTCCTTGATCTCATCCACCAGGACAATATCGTCAGCAACATACACCAAGGTATCTCCCCTTGAATATGTTTGATAAGTTCATCTAATACTAAAGTGAACAAAAAAGGACTTAGAGCTGAGCCTTAGTATAAGCCAACACCAATAGAGAATACTTCTATATCGCCTCTTACCGTCCTGATGCTAGTCAGTACTCCTTCATAAATATCCCTAATCACTTTGATATACGTCTTAGGAATGCCCTTTGCCTCCAAACACCACCATATGAATTCTCTAAGAATCCTGTCATACGCCTTCTCCAAATCTACAAAAACTATATGCAAATCCCGTTGTCGTTCCCTGTAGCATTCCATTAGTCGTCGAAGCAGATGAATTGCTTCTGTCGTGGACCTACTAGGCATAAATCCGAATTGGTTGGCAGATATCAAAGCAACTCTTCGGATTCTCTTTTCAATTATCTTCTCCCACAGCTTCATGGTATGACTAAGTAGTTTGATGCCTTGATAGTTTTGGCATTGTTGTATGTCTCCTTTGACCTTGTAAAAGGAGATTAACCAACTCAATCTCCATTCATCCGACATCTTGGCTGACTCGAGGATCACATTAAAGAGCCAAGCTAACCACTCAATACCTACAGCACCTACTTGTTTCCATATCTCTATAGGAATGTCATCTGGTCCTACTACCCTTCAGCTTCCCATTCCCCTCAAAACTTTTTGTAATTTATTCCCTTGTGATTTTCCCCCATGAGTACCCGTTGAGACATAGTCCCAACCTGGGGGGTTCCCCTAACTCTATGTTGACCAAAATGTCTTCGTTATGTAGGCCATGAAAGTATCTCTTCCACCTCTGCTTGATGGCTTGGGCGTTTGTGAGTACTTGTTCTTCTTCGTCACGTGTATAACAAACTTGGTTGAAGTCCGCCATCTTACAGGCCCTATCTCTCGCTATCTTGAAAATTCTTTGTACTCCTTTGACCGTATCCAATTCCCTGTACATCATATATGGAAATCAATCGTACCAGAATCTGTCTGAATTTTGCTTAACTATCTTCTCAACTGGATCATGTCATGTAGAAGTGTAGAACTGATACTGCCATTAGAATCAGTATCGCTATCCCACGAGGCGTTGAATCTCACATTTAGATTCAAATTTAAAGCTTCAAGTTTTGATTCCATGTGCAGATTGGGCTGCCTCTATACTCCATTATCATTATGGAAAAAATACTTCGCATCATATTATCCTTTTGTTTTTCTATAAGACATTACCCATAATTTTTGAAACAAACCAAGATGGCTAAGTTGGAGCAACTTTACTCGTTGTTTCTTTGTGACTTTAAAAATCACAAGTTCAAGTTATGAAAATAAGTTTTTTTTTTGTAAAAATACAAATATAAGGTTGCGTATATTGTAACCCTGTTGTGCACCGAATATGTCAACTTTTGACTAAACTGGCCAAGTTGGAAGGTAGAATCAACATAATGTTACGAACCTTATGGTACCAAATTTAGTACTATAAGATATTGTTAGTGAGTCCTTAAAATAATAATGTTTCAAAACCCCAAAACCCAAAACAATTATGTTATAAACTATAATTCTCTTCCTCTTACCTAACGTAGAAGCTATTTCAAACAACTACAAGTTCTAAATAGTTTTAGAATTGAAGAACCTAATGACTTGTTAGGTTGAGTAAAATAGTGATTTTATTACTGATGTATTTCTGATGAATAGTTATTTCTTTGTTTGGTTAAAAAATAATATATAGAATAATTAATCCTGAGTTTAGTTATTCCTGCACTTTAAGGAATAACTAAAGATATCTCCCTATACATAATAGGTAAAGACAATCTTTCTCCCTCTTATAATAATTATTATAATTGCTGTTATTATTATTACTTTTCTTATTATTATTATTATTATTGTTGTTTTTATTATTATTATTAATTTTTTTTCTTCTTCTACTTATTATTATCATTATAAGAAAAATATGTTGGTAGTAGTGACAGTGGTGATGACGATGACGATGGAGACGGTGGTGGTGGCGGTGGTGGTGGTTGATGTCCAATTAGTTTTCCGGGTACCTATTTTGCTTTACTAAAAAGAGACGAAGGTTATGAAGAAAAAGAAAGGAGAGCATTTACCTGAACAGCAGCTGATGCCCTTCCATATATGTGCATTCCAGCCTTTCCATAAATCAACAAAAGCCCTAAGATGAGAACCTTAGGCAGTACTGATCAAACAGACCAACAATGCTACAAGACTTGGTGACATGCAACTGGAAATATATTTTAAAAGTTGATTAGACACGGGCTGATTTGTATAATGCTACCATTGCTGTAGTGTTAACAATGGCCCAAATGTGTCCTAGGTACAGGATCCTAAAATCAGGATTACCCACTTGCATAATTATGAAAATTTACATATAAAATCAACTTAGTAATTGGAAATACTTAACAAAAGTATATAATTTTGATAAAAGAAAAGAAAGCAATGAACTTCATCAATGACCGAACAGAGCAAAGAGAGAGAGAGAGAGAGAACCATTAAAAACCCAATCAGCAGAGGAGTAAGGGCCGCTGAAGAAACCTCAGCATAAGTAGACAAACGGATAGTTGTTAAAGCAAAGACCTTTGGCAGTGAGAAACCCAATGAAATTGAATAAAACCACTTCTTCTCCACCATTTCCGCTACTTTCACCTTTCTCCCGCTTTCTTCTACTCCCTCTTTCACTGACTTCTAGCAATAAGAAGCTACGATTAACAAATTCATAAACATTATCCTTTTGTTCCCTCTTTTATTCGGAGCTTGATCATCTCTAGGCATTGGGTATATGAAACAGAGCATCTCCTGCCGTTTTATTCTATCATAAAAACGATTAAAAGAGTTGTAACTTGTACGATGAATTTAGAACCGTTTAAGTTTTTTTCCACATTTACATCTTACGGTTCAGATTCAGACACCATTTATATGTGTACGTCAGAAGATACACGTGATATAGAAGACAAACGGTTCATTTGCGCGCGTCTATCCACCATATGTTAGTTTATGAATGAAAGTGAGACTTAACGAAAGTTGTATTGGTTTTTCAGCACAAGTAAAATAAATACAGCCACCCAACTCATTTCGTTGTGATTTTGCTACTTTTATTTCAAAGAAGAAAAAAGAAAGAGAAGCCAAGGCAGGGAGTAATATGGAATGGCAACCAATGCCTGTACCATAACGAGAAGCAAACATAGGCTTCTTGTTTGCTTCAACTTTCATTATATGATATAATTCCACACATAACCATCTATACAACTTTTCCATCCTAAAGTTATAAGAAAAGGACCCGTCTCTACACACTAAACCATACATCATACCTTCATTTTCTGTCTAGTTCCCTGAGGAGGAGCATGATCTCATCTTTTTTCTTGGCCATGTTGCCTCCAGTTTAAGCATTTTCATCTAAATAAAACACATTTGGATTTTTTTTGTGAGAGCACGGCAACAGTGACAAGGATCCCAGGAACAACTTGGGTTCCGAATGTAACCGAAGGATTCCTCTACTACTTTCTCAAAATCAAGTTGGAATATAGATCAGAAACTTCACTCGGCTTCTTTGTCTTTTGCATGCTTCTTTGAAGAAATTGATATCCGCTAAAAACTTGGAATCACCTGAGATGTTACATCTCCAGTTGGTAGCTCACTCCATTGTTGAGTCACCGTTTTTACTTGGGTGTAAAACTGAATGCCAGCTTTCCCTGCAGTAATACCCAGAAAGTAAAGTTTGTATCTACCCATCCAGAGATAACCATATTTTTATCCAGTTCAAGTGGAGAGACACAAAAGACATCATGGAAGATACCATCAAAGTTGAGATCTCCAGCAAATGATGGCTTTGAGCTGATAATTGATGAGGACGGCAGCGGGACAGAGATAGGAACGTTTATGCCTACCTGAATGCAAGCCAATTCAAGCCAAAGCATCAATAAGCCAGAAGGACACCATCCTCCAAGAAATTTTTTAATGCATTTAGCATATAAGAAAACCAAGGAAACAAGTACCTTCAACTACCCACTAAAAGAACACTGCTAGATAAAGGGAGAACAAAATTGAAGAAGCGCTTTTAAAAATGTAAAGATAAAACTATATGGCTTAATCTTTTGCTTTTCCTGAAATTTTTACCATCAAAGCAAGTGTGCAACATGCTATACCAGGCACCTTTTAATATCCTCACCTTCCCAACTTCAACTTCGGTCTGAAATTTCCTTGCAGCTATACCAGATGTAGTAAATATACACGCTCCATCGATATATCTGTAAGAAGGCATATGGATATTAACAGATCATTTGATAATTAAATTATCTCGATAACACATAACTCAGAAACATTGAAGGATTAAAAATACTTGTTTCCATTGACCATGTTTATGGCCTCTTCAATAGTATCAGCCTGAGTAACACAGATACTGCTTAACAATGCTCTCAACCAACTTGGTAGCTAGCAAAAAAGGAAAATTGGCAATTTTCAAACCTGCAAACAGAGAAGAACTGGGCCTAACATCTCCTCCTGCATAAGCCAACATGGACCATGTGAAGTTGAAGGGCACAGCTGAACTTGCTAATTCCCATCAACCATCAATAATCATCTATATCAGGAAGAAAAATTACCTTGTAACAGTCCATGTTAACTGTGACATTAGATATGATGGTAGGACCAATGAAATTCCCATTTTCATAACCAGGAACCTGGTAATTACCCAGAAATTGATATTTATGAAATAGAACAATTGGACAAGCTAAATGCAGTTAGGCATAAACCAATAAAGAATCACTATACTCATTTGCAGCACGTTAAGAATCTTAGAATGAGAGAAAATGACCAGAAGTTGTTTTCTTGAAGATAAATGCTTCAAGTTCTGTATGTAATTCAAGTCGAAAATAACATCCACACAACTTGTGTTATGAAACAATACATCATGGTTGATCTTTACAGGCAACTGGAATGTGAGGTGATAAGTTTCTAAACAATCAAACTAAATTATAGGAGGCAACCAAATTTGGATGGTAATTTGATTCTGCAATAGCCTGAGGGTCATCCAAGTGTTTTGTTCACAAGCAAACTATAAATAACAATTTTAGACTAAATTTAAGCAACTATGAGTAATTTTCGTGATGAGTAACTATCCTTTTCTTATATTCTTAAACTTTCCCTATCCACCAGCATGCTTAGATCTATGTTGTATTGGAATAACCAAAAGATATAACGAAAAGACACCCCGTTAGCCTTTCATATAGTAATGTGTTCATTGTATGGTATATTGAGTTCCAATCATCCCAAAAATCATTCAAGTAGGGACACGTTTACAGATCTTCACTCAGAACTACTTTATCAAAGGGAAAAGAAAAAGCTACTGGGATTCCTTGCTGCAGCATTGTATTCCATAGCAACTAACAATACTAATGCCAAGAATTAAATATGTACTTGCAAAAGAAAAAAACAGATCCTTTACATCATCATGTTTCACAAACTAAATTGTTTCAATAACGAGCTAGCCTGAAATTAAAACAAACAAGATACCACAATGTTTCTTCCATCAAGAACTAGCCTTGCACCACTTCCAACACTTGATTGAATCAATGTATAGACTCGTTCCACTGCCTGTTAATGCCAAAGTTATAAAGAACAATAAAGTTGTTAGTTTGATTTGAAAAATGTGGATTGATTGTTTCAGAAGCTGCTGCTCATATCAACAGCAGCAGCAAAGTGATTTTCTCAAGTCCCATAATATAGAAGTAAAAATATTAGTCACTATCTTTCCTAAGAGAATATAGAATTCATTGATTAATAGAATCTCAACCAACCACACACCTGTTTGCTAATGACAGGACCAAGTTCTGCATCAGGTTCTGTTCCAGCAGTCACCTTCAGTTCCTTGGCACGCTCCACTAACTTCTCTTCCCTGACATAGGGGGTCATAGAAAAAATGATCTCAGTTATAAATAATCTCCTCCGCACCATAATATTCATTGACATTAATTGCTTTGGTAGAACTTTCTTAAGAAAATAATTTGTATAATTCAACTTTGTGCAGAAGAAGGAAATTAGAATGAATTTCACCAAAATTCAACCTTTCACCAATACACAGATATTCCAGGACAACACTTTCTAGGTGTATAAAACAGGATACAACTTCCAATCTTTACAGCCTTAACTGATTCAGATATCAAGAATAAAGACACTAAGAACAACTTACCATGGACTTAGTCCTCCAACAAACACAACCATGTTCATGGACATACACTTATGACCCCCAGCGCCAAAGCCAGCAGCAACTAAAGCATTTAAAGTGGGATCCACACCCGCATCAGGCATAACAACTGCATGATTTTTGGCTCCAACAATGGACTGAAGTAAACTAGTCAGGCACTCATATCCACATTTCACTTCTAGAAAACCAAACGTCTTGTCCCGTAAACTGTAGAATAATAGAAGGGTAGATTAATGCACATTACTTGGACGCGCTTTCTTTTAGATGATGCTCGTGCATAAACATAAGCTCCAGCCTATAAGAATGAAAGATTGGGATTAAACATATGATGCGCTGACAATATCAAGGATGCATGAAATTTAAAATCCTCATTTGGAAGACAATTATAGGAATAATCAGAAATATGCAGTTTTTTGCCTCCATTAATAATTCTCATAAACAACCATATCCTAAAGATACAAAGGTTATGAACAAATCCCAGAAATTTGGGGAAGCAATCTGAGTAGTGGAAACAGAAGAAATATCAAAGCTTGAAGAACAATACCATGGGAAATCGGCATAAGCATGTGCAGAAGAGAATGTATTACCAAGAAATGATATAGTGAGGATTTTGACAAAAGATGTAAGCATAGGATATTCTCTAACCACCAGATAAACGCCCTCAGAGTTGGGTCTCAGCTTTAACCAATAAAATTAATGCCAAAGAGCTTTCAATTTCTTTTGTTTTCTTTTATCATCTATTTCGCTGTTTTATCACTACATTAACCAGGTTCTAAAGCAAGAATCTAACAAGGAACATATTACAGAGAAATGCACATGACATACGTGAAACATAGAATTTAATGTAGCTCCAGATTCTCATGCTGTCCCTAGTTATGACAATTTTCTTCTACATAAGACTATGGTAAACGGCCAGTAGCTTCCTTAAGCAAACTCTAGCAGAATATTAACCGAGAAAAGTGACTTACTGAACTTGGGCCATGAAATGAGATAGCTTTAATATCGTCATCATCACAAATTGCATTTATGATGTCCTGTCCATAACGATGTTTAAGAACAAGAATCAAAGGCAACAGTCTCAACAGAAGATACAAGAAATACCAACATAACAATATCAACTAATAATTACAAGGGTAAAGATGGATTCATAATAACCCAAAGATAAAATTGGCACAAGGCACATGCCATGAGAACATACAAACCCAAGTTTCACATGCGGCAAATTTCTTCAGTATTAAAAAATAAACACCCTCATACATGATACCTTTGACCTCGGGTGCATGCGCCCAAGGTGAAGCAAAAGTAAACAATGTGGAACCCATAATTTCTCCATGATGCATGGTGATATGGTCTCGGGGAGGCAATTGATCATGAAAAAAAAATAAACAACTACCAAAGTAAAATCTTACGTTGTTTCCATGAACAATATTTAAGACACCATTAGGTAAACCAGCCTCCATAACTAACTCTGCAAGCATCACAGAAGCCCCTGAAGTAACAGAAATGACAATGAAATTTTATTCTAATCATGCATTAGTGGTAAATAGAACATTAAATTAGGAAGTAAAATCATATTCTCATTTGCATGAAAATCTGCAAATCTAAGGAACAATGAAGCATTATCTTCAAAGTTGAGAGAGACCAACAATATCCAGAAAATATATTAGTCAATCAAAGAAATAAAATCAATGTGCAATAGTTCAAACGAAAACCAGTATTGTTTCTTGCAACCAGTACCAGAGCTAGACTAAAAACTGAGTGGGGTTTAATTTCTTAAAACTAAATTTTACGGGGAAAATTATTAAATTTGATTTAAGATTTAAATTTTAAAACAATATTATACTAAATATTATTTCATTAATTATTTTCTTGGCCCAGAGGAGGCAGCTGCCCCTGCAGGGCCCAATGTAGCTCTGCCCCTGCTTGTCACTAAAATCTGATCATGCAAAAACCAATTGGAACAGTTCAAGAAGAACTTTTCTGCTTTTCCTCAATGGCAGTACTGCTTGGCAAATTGCAGCCATCAAAAAGACGAAAGGAAAACATTCCTATTTCAAAAGTATCTAAGATTTCCTAATTTCCAGTGACCTCCTTTCCATCATATTAAGAAGTATTCTTTCCAACATAGAGATGAAGAAAGAAGAGGTAGAAATTACTTTAAGACAAAAGGAGGACTTAAGGAATAGAGGAACTTATTTGTACAGGATTGAGCAGTTGGCCAAAAATGACAAGACTTATCAAGAATTTTTGCAATTAATTTTATAATCTACAACTTGACTATGCACTGTAAGGAAAGCCTAACTGAATACTATGATGCGGTTTGGATTCATGAAAGAATATGTGACAATCAAGTCAATGGTAAGCCTTGCTAGCTACTAAGCTTTGATGCACCATAGGATGAAGACAGTGTAACTACCTGGATCTTTCTCTGGTGGCTTAAGAATAAAGGTGTTACCATATGTTATGGCAGTAGAGAACATCTGTGCAAAAGAATTTCAAAGATGAAATAAGTAAAAGAATCCATAGAATCATAAGCGATGATATAACATCACTCATCATGTTTAACAAACAAAAGAATTAGACATGATAGATGTGAAGCATGCTTACCCATAGCGGGATTAAGGCTGGAAACTCAAATGGGCAGATCCCAGCACAAACACCAATTGGCTCTCTAATGCTATACGTATCAATCCCATTAGAGACATTGGAAACAAACTCCCCAATTTGCAGAGATGCCAATCCACAAGCATGTTCCACAGCCTCTACGAGGGAACATTCAAGATCTTGTCAAGCACAGGCATCATCAAATGAGATTTGTATAGAGAACAGAAATAAACTAACCTAGGCCTCGCAAGACATCATCATAAGCATCCTTTAAAGCTTTTCCATGCTCAGTAGTAATGCACATGGCTAGTTTTTCCTGAGAAGAATTGGTATAGTTCAGCCAAATCCCACCTGAAGGTAAGAATGAAAAAGGTCCAAAAGATTACAATGTCTCTCCGAATAAGCTCCTGGAACTTGAACATAACCCGCTGACGCACAGTAATTGGAGTATTTCGCCACAATGGAAATGCTCGCTTTGCTGCAAAAACTGCAGCTCTGAACTCCTCATTCGTAGTTAAAGGAACATGAGAAACAACTTGCTGTGTCGCCTGCCATGTATGTGTAGACAAACTAACAAATAATTGAACTATACAGTTTACAAAGTAACAGAGAACAAAAGTTTGACGGCATGGTCTGAACTTACAGGATTTATAACCTCTATAGTTGCAAATGACTGAGACTCAACAAATCTACCTCCAATGAGATTGGGTACTCTCTGACATGAATCAGTCAATACATCAAAAATCCACATAGCTATCCAAAAAAAAAATTGAGCTCCAGAAGGGAGACGAAAGGAAATGGAAGGAGAAGGAGATAGAGAGAGAAAGAATAAAAAGAAAAAGAGTAAGAAGAAAATATATCTTCCATTTGCTTTGAAGCTAAATGGAATGAGTGGCTGTAAAATATATCTTCCATTTGCTTTGAAGCTAAATGGAATGAGTATTTGTTCATTCAAGTACTATATTGCAACTTCGACTTCTAGGCTTACTGTGGGGTTACGCTGCCTCCAGGATGGTTCAGAAACTGACAGTAAGTTGTTCCTTACAACAGAATTTTCAGACCTCAGTGACTTGAAATTTCTTACTGCAACCAAAAAAGGAAAAACCATCACTCATGGTAGGAAAGTGATTGTCTAGTTTAAGGACAAAACAGAGTATGACATACAGTCAGTAACAAGTAGCCAAGTATTTCCATCCTATTGGTCTAGAGGACTAAATAAAAACTAGCCACCTAATAATAAATATTTAGGCAAGTCAAATGGCTACAGTAGTAAAAGTTACAGAATCGAAGTTTATTGTTACATATTGCAACAGGAAAAATTTAGAAAATAACTTTTCAATCATGTTGCACTTTGTCCTTGGCACAATTCAATACTGGAGTGAACAATTATAACTTAAAGTAAAGATGTCTGAAATTTATGAATAATTGTGACATCAATCAAATCTACAATCGCCAAAAAGAGCTTATGGATCTTCTTTCCATTTCATTTCATTTTTCTTTCAGCATCTAAAAAACCACCAATCCTGCACTCTCGAGCCTTTATCTGGATATTAACACAGCCTATAGCACGTAATCAAAAACTTCATGAAACATATGGCAAATGCATGTCAGAACATTAAAGACATAACCCAATATCAGAGATTATTTGATCAATGCAATGAAGAAGTTACAACAACAGATGGTGGCCATTTCATGCTTAACAAGAAGGCAGCACAGATCATGTGGCCACTGAGATTAACTACTTTGTTGCTTAAACCCACTCAGATATAATTGACAGCGTCATAATGGACTAGACAATGAAAATAAGCAAATAAATACACTGAAAGAGGTGGCTGAGTCAATAGCACTTAAAGATGCAAGAAACAGAAAAGTAGGTTCACCAGTGGTATTTCCTTGACGCAATTTAGCTTTAACATTGTAAACATGCTTTGGAGTAGACAAAAGCTCAGGATTGCTTTGTCTCAGTCTCTTCAGAATTTGTCGTGGTTTCAATCCAGCTTCTGTCATTTCCTTAATTAGCAAAACCTCTTGCTCTGAAAAGCGACGAGAATAAGGATGTTCTTTAATGTCCTTTATTGGATCATGGTTGTGTATTCCATTTCTTATTGTGAGAACCCACAAGCCATCTTGTTTCTTACCCACAGCTTCAAAAGGACAATTGGTAAGTCGAGAGCCTGTTTTTCTATTTCGGATACGTTCAGCAGAAGACTCATCAGATTTCCTCCTATTCCGATAAATCCCACCTCTGTCACAGCCTAGAACTACTACTCTGTCTCTTTTGGACTGTTTTATAGATACCACATATCCCTGTGATATAGCAAAGTCCCCAACATGTTGTATTAGTTCTTCACGATCTACAAAAGTTCCAGGTGGAGGAGGAAGCATATGTGAGCATTCATTCAACCTTGTGCTACTCTGGGGGTCCATCATTAGCATGAAAAGAATAATAACCTGCATCTCAACATAACACAACTTTAAAAATATCTTCTTTTTTGCATCCTAGCCATTTGAATATACCCTTATGTCAGCCTATGGGACCAAATGACCAATGGTAATTAGAACAAGCAGTTTGATAAGTGTGACGGAATCGTTGTCACCTGAGATGTTAGCTACTTGTAGCAAAATAAATATCATCCATAATACAACTCTAAATCAAGCTCCATGAACATAAGAATGTATTTACTATTTCTGAAAGAAATGTTGAGGAATATTTTCCCATTTCTTCTACAACAGAAACGGCTCACAGTTAGTACAAATAACAACCTCTTAAAGATAGTAACTCTTCTTGATCATTTTCTGTTTGATATATATTTTTGATTGAGGTTTCAATCTCTTTATCTACAATTGCCAGAAAAGTACAAAAATGCAGCTTAAACCAATCAAGTTGCTGTATTGTTCTCTTTAAGGTTTTACATAGAAAAATAACCAAGCATAAACCCCGCGATCAAGTTGCTGTATTGCTCTTTCACATTTTACTTTCTTCCCGAGTCCCAAGGTTTTGAGTGGCCATCCTTTAAACAACGTGAAGTTGCCATTTCTTTCAATCCTTTGCTTTTGTTGTTTGTTTATTTGTTTTTACTTCTTTTTTTGGGGTTTAGCGTTGCATTATTGCTTTGTTATTCTCTTCCAGATTTTACCTTCCTATAAAGTCAAAAGGGCTTCATTCACAACCTTAGAGTAGCCTAATGAAGATATAAATTGTTAATTTGTTGAGCAAAACACAAGACATTTTTTGCTTGAGGGTCTCTCTACTTGATTGTCGCTAGAAGTTTTCACCAACCATAACCTCCTATTGCATGATAGCGGTTGATAACAGCAACTGTTAGATCCCTAAGTCCAAATTGTGGGTTTGTGCGAGTGTTGACGAGCCTTGGCCAATGCTTGACATGCAGGTCGGCACAAAGAAAACATGATGACGAAGGAACAAGGCAAAATCTTGGAGTTGGCGAGCAAAACCCGAGGAACTTGCAAAGTAAGCGAAGGATGCGAGAAGTATCAGTAAAGATCTTGAGAGTAAGAGAGATTCGATAAGCGTGGGCATGCGTAAGCACACATTGGAGGAAATCTTCGACTACAATTGAGATTCGGACGCGAGGCCGAGAGGAGTTGGCGAACTACGTCATACAAGACCCGAGGGTGCGTAAAGGGATGCGAGCAAGGAAAGACGCCTAAGCACTTAACTTTGACGAGGCAGGTTGAAGGTATGTAAAATATGCGAGGCTTTATACTAACTCAAATTATGACTTGTACTTAGTCATAGAACAACGAGACTGTACCATAAGTGAACTTGATCATGGAAGATAGACTTGTCTATGAACGAGCATTGATGGACATATGAGTGGATAGACCTTGGTGACTTGAAAAACACAGCAGCAATGTGGGTGATGTGACACATGATAACGTAGCGAGATTAACTTGAAGAACACATTGCAGATTTATCAAATCTAAGAGATAAAGACCATGTGAGAGAATCATTTGAAGATAGCAAAGATCTTCAAGGATATGGATGCAATCTTCCAAGTTGGCATGTAGTTTTTATTTGATTAAATTCTGATGTAATGTAGCCAATTAGAAGAGTCCTAAGGGAAAGGAGATGTCTTCCCATTGGTCGGTGTGATGCAATATAATCTTTAGTTGATAGGATCAACTAGGATTGTGGAGATCCTTAAAGATCTTGAACTTGCTTTCCAAGCAACAAGAGCCTATAAACAGCTCATTAGAGTTGAGAGCTAGGAATTCAATCATTGAGTCATTCACTCATTGAGAAAAATCACTCAGAAGAAGGAGCCTTGAGAGTTGAGAGCTTTTGGGGGAGTTCTCATTGTAAAGGCTTTGAGTAGAAAGTTCCCCATAAGTGCTTCGGGAAGGGGGTACTTGTTATCTTTTGTTAACAGTTTGTTGAGAGTTAATAAAAGATTAGCTTCGGCTATTTATTATATCTCTTGTTGCTTTTTTTACTCTGTTATACACTTGTGTTATTTTATGAGAGAAACACTTTAAACACTCGTGTGCACGTGAAGTGTTCGAGGACTAACGGATTTTTTCGATAACATTTACATGAG
>JANSVB020000458.1:2702258-2714115 GCA_025504935.2 Erythroxylum haughtii
CTAAGAGTAAAAGAATACTGATTGTATAGAGACCTGAAGAGGCTCAGAGAAAAAGAATACTTGTAAAGTTGTTGAGATATAGTGAAATTTCAGAAAGACATTTGAGGACTGGACGTAGTCCACGGTTTGTGGTGAACCAGTATAAAAATTACTGTGTCAACTTCTCTCTAGCTTATCTCTCTTATCATTCAAAGTTTTGATTTTACTTAGTTTTCAAACAAGTTTTCGAAGAATATAATTAACTTTGATTTACAGTAGTTCTTGTGAAAAGAATAAGTTTTTCTTTTGACAAACCGATTTTGAAGGTTTTTCAAAAAAAGAGAAATACACAATTCAAACCCCCCTTCTTGTGCATTTATACATCGTATAATAAGCATTGTAATAACGTGTGATTCACTTCAAGATATTCCCTTTTTTGCATTTAGATGTTACATTGACACAATGTAAAGTTTAAGTGGGCCAAAGGAAGGGGGAATATAAAGACATAACCTGGTTGTTTTGTACACTTTATTTATGAAAATTGGAAAAAGGTGAAAAATTGTCTAGGAAATTGGATTGCTTGCTTAGGCTAGTTGGTTTTGACATTAATTTGTTTTATATGCACACATTTAATTTTTATTACCACAAATTTTAACATTATGGTTGAACGATTAAAAAGTTGCATAGATTATTTTCTTTAATATAACAAGTTCTAAAACTCTTTTGTTTAATTTTAGGTTCACTATTAAGGGAATTAACTCTCATTCGATAAATTTAGCTTATAAGCTATTGGAAGTCTTATTTTAATTCTACATACATGACATTAAGGTCTAACTTAACAAAGTCTAGTATCTTTGGTGATTTTCATTTACTTTTTATTACTGGAGAAATACTTGACGTGACCTTGAAAATTTAATTTCTTATAAAAATGTTATTGTTAATAATCAAGTGCCCCTTTGAGACAAAAAATGGTTACTAGGGAAACACTTAAGGACAAAGGATCAAGTACTCCTTTGAGATCATAAGTAAGGTGAGAAGATGAACTAAGCACCAAGGGTAATCTACCTATTATGTAAGGAGCTAGTAAATAATAATAATAATTCAAGTAAGATAAGATGTGAACGTCCCTTAGGTTAAAATTGAAAATTTTAAGATGCTTTAAATAATATTATGTTGATGATTAAATCGATTGCGAATATGCTAAGACATTATGATTTTTGTCAATAAATTTTTTGATTTGTTATTCAAATTTTCTTAATCTGATTTCTTTTATGTGAGGTATGGTAGTAAACCACATTCATATTTTGCATTATAATGTCGTTTTGATCAAGGATGACTAACAGTTAAGTGTGGAGGAATTTGATAAGTAGAAACTATAGTATATTTTACATCCCTATTATATTATTTACATAACACATTTAGGTTAAATTATTTCATTTTCCTATTAATTTTATATTTTATTTCTAAAAGAGGGTTTAAATTGTACTAAGTATTTTCTTGTATGCTTGGTGAACTTAAAGAAAAAATCTAGAAGAAAATATAACCTTAAATTAAGTTCAACCTAGAAGAAGCCCAAAATCCAGTAGCTAAGAGAGCTAAAAACGCAGCATCCTATGGTGGAGCGGCATGGGCTCCTTCATCCTTAGCCAAGGTCTCGAGTTCAAGTCTTGGGAATGAAGTTGCTTTAAAAACTCATGAGGGAGAGCTTTGCTGCCCAAAAAGGGTCATATTGGCTCGAATCTATATTAGTTAGTTGCCTATGTGGCACAGGATACTAGGTTGTTTAACCCAAAAAAACGCAAAGGAGAAAACAAGACCAAAATGACACACCAAAGGATAAAAGCAACCATCAAAACATAAAACCATAAGCAGAAAATGCACCAAAGGAAGCAAAATGTAGAGCCAAGAGAAAGAGGAAAACTCAGAGAGATAAAGAGGAAAATTTAGCACATCAGCTTAGCAGAAAAGGAGCAAAACATACCAGAGAGGAAGTAAAATGAAGAAGAAACCACAAGAATGTCACAACACAATAAGAGGAGCCTAACAATAAAACGCAACATAGAGAACAAGCAGAAGTAAGAGAACCCAACAATAAAATGCAATGTCATAGAGAAAAGAAGAGCAAAATCTAGCAACAAAAAAGAGCCAAAAATGCAAAAACAGAGAAAAAAAAGCAGCATTAGGTGGGAGAAGGAGACTTATCCACCCAATGCCTCTATCGTTAAACAACCAAAATGCATTTGAAATGGATTAGATAAGAGGATAAAATTTCTTTCATATAATGGAAGGATGTAATTGTTTCTTTTTAAAATATTATAATAAATAAACTAAATTCTAATTAGATCAAACTCTTATTTGCTCTATATTGAATTGATTAATAAAATTGAAAGTAAAATAAAGATTTAATTTATATATGTCTAACGACATGTATCAAGTGTCAAATTGGAGAAAGTCCAATTTACAATATTAACATAAAAGATGCAAAAATTAAGTCAAAATCTAATAGTTCTTCTCATTCTATTTCTCTAATTCATCAAGAAAAATTTCTTCATTTTTATTCTTTTTTCACAAATTTTAAAATTTTGCTAATCATAATACGTTATAAAATTTTACCTTTTAAAAAGTTCTACATTATTTGAATCTATAAATCGTAATTTTGTACATAACAAATAATATTAATTAATTTGAGAATATGTTGAATAGAATTCATGATGCAAATACGATATATAAAATCGATAAAATGGAGATAAGAATGGGCAAAATCAATAGTTAGAAGTGGAATTTGCTTAAATCGACTATTAATTTAGATTAAGGACAACACAAAACCTTTGAAACATGCTTGACAAAAAAAAAACAATTCAAAAGTTGTGAAGTCAATATTATTTATATCGTGAACCAACAAAATTGAGCCAATTCAGAAACATGAACCAAAATTGAGTCAATAGTATATGTCACTATCAAAAAGGGGACAGTTAAAACTTGAAAAAGTTGAAAATATCAATTACTAGTTTAGAAATGTGGCACTTGGTGATTGGAAACATGTTTACTTTTAAATGGTTCACGTAACCATCTATTATTGCTAAATGTGACGCAAGGCTACTGAGACTTGTATGAAATTTTATTAGAAAATGTGTCAAATGTTTTATTCATCGGCACATAGAGCGCATGGGACGTAGGACAAAAGCTTTCTTTGGGATGTGTAGAGGTTTTAAATAACGCAACTGTTTCGCGATCTCTTGACCAAGAGTACGATGGTAGGTGTTAGATCCCTAAGTCCAAAATGTGGGATCGTGCGAGTGTTAACGAACCTTGGCTAATGCTTGGCATGCAAGTTGGTAGGAGGAAGGTATGTTGACAAGGGAACAAGGCCAAGTCTTGCGAGTTGATGAGAAAAACCCGAGGAATGTGTGAAGTAGGCGAGGGAAGCAGGAAGTATCGGCGAAGATTTTGAGAGTAGGCGAGACTCGATACACGTGGGCATCTGTAGGAACGCATTGGTGGAAATCTTCGACGAGACATGAGATTCAAATGTGAGGCCGCACGGATTTGGCAATCTAAGTCATACGAGACCCGACGGTACGTGAGAATGCGTAAAGGTATGTGAAACCCCGCAAGGATGCACTAAGGCATGCGAGCGCCAAAAGACGCATTAGCACTTAACTTCGAGGAGGAAGGTCAAAGGTATATAAAGTGTGCGAGGTTTTATATTAACCCGGGTTGTGACTTGAACTTAGTCATGGAGCAATAAGACTGCACCATGAGTGAACTTGATCATGGAAGATGGACTTGTCCATAGATGTGCATTGATTGATTTATGTATAGATAGGTCGTGGTGAAAACACATCAGTAATGACATGAAACCTGTGAATGATATGACACATAATGACAAGGCGGATAAGATCACAATGGATGAATATCAGCTTTAAGAGAAAAAAGATCATATGGAAAGATCATCTGAAGATAGAGGAGATCTTCGTGGATAAGGATAATCATTCCTAGATAGGGTAATATTTTATCTTGTTAATGTTATGTAACTTAATCCTATTAGATAGGATAAGATTGTGATCTTAGCTAGTAGAGATCTACTAGGATTCTAACTTAGTCATCTGGAGGAGTCTATAAATAGCTCATTAGAGTTGAGAGCTATAGGAGAGAGCTTTGAGAGTTAAGAGCTTTTGGGAGAGTTCTCATTGTAAGGGCTTTGAGTAGGGAGTTCCTTGTAAAGGCTTCGAGTAGGGAGTTCCTTGTAAGGGCTTCATGAAGGAGGTACTTGTATCTTTTGTTAACATTTTGTTGAGGGTTAATGAAAGAGTAGCTTTGGCTATATATAAATCTCTTGTTGCTTTCTTTACTCTGTTACACTTGTGTTCTTTTATGTGTGAGAGAAACACTTTAAACACTCGTGTACACGTAAGGTGTTTGAGGGCTAACGAAATTTTTTGACACATTCACAAGAGAAGGTTGATTCTTGCTTATGCAGGATTGTCGTACAAAGGTGGACGTGACTTACGGTAAAAGTTCGAGTCCAAAGCAAACCTTTGTGACAGCAACTATGGTGACAGGATGGTCAGAGGACATATTGGTAAATCTGCATTAATTGCATACAATTTTTTGCTTTACAAATAAGCAAGTCTTTTCACTCAGACACACACACACGCTTGCGCTCCCCCATCCACCCACCCCACACACATATATATATACACATACGCCATTTAGAGTATGTATGGAATGAATGAAATGCTTAATAGTTCGAACGATCTTTCTCGCAGATTTAACCAAGTTATGTTTAAACTCTTCCGCATTTCGTTTTTATTGGCAACAATCTACCATATATCATAATATAATCAAGAAGCTACTTAACAAAACTATCGTTCAAAAGAAAAATACAGAATCACATTTACGTCAATAAAAACCAAAAACACTACACTACACTAAAATCCAATTTTCTTCTTCCTACAGTTACCCCATAAAATTTATAAGAATCCAAAATCAATCAGCCATCCCTTCCAGTTGCCCAACCAAAAAAAGAAGAAGAAGGTATCAAGAGAAAATTGAAAAAGAAAAAAGAAAGAACGAATTTTGGATTCGACCAACTACTAAACTGAACCTGACACGCCTACTCCGACTCAAACACAAAACAATCGGTACTCGTTCAACAAAGATTCGCATTTTCTCGGGCACTAAAGACACTGCAACAGTCTAAGGAAAAAAGCAAAGAAGCTTACCGGATAAGGCGATCCGCTGGTCAATCAGGGCCCGGAAAATCTAGGATTTGTCGTATGGTGATCTGACCTGCAAGTAAACTCGACCCGATTTTGGTTCGGGGACGATGGAATTGGGTGGTCTTTGACGGAAAGCTAGTTCCAGGAAATAGCTGCTGAATCCACGAACCCACGCGCCTTGATACTACTATTTCCACGCACGATTTGTGTTGGCTACAAGTAAATATCAAGTAACGAAAATGGACAAGTGTTTTGTTTTAAATAAACAGGTCGTCAATGTCGTATTGGGTTCGGTACCGAATTAAATTTTGGAATAGAATTATACTGGTATCATTTAGTACCGAGTATTATTTTGAATAATTTTTTAAATTTATAAAATAGTCCCTAAAATTTTTAAAATAATCTATTAGTATATTGTACGGTTGTATTATATACTTTATTAGTTTACTGTTTATATCAACCATGTTTTAAAAAATCTTGATAATAAATAATAATGACAATTAATATGAAATAATAATAATTTTTAAATATTTCATATATAAATAATAACCACAATTAATATAAATAAAGACAATCATCATCATATAATTATAAAATTAAAAATAATACAAAGTATTAAAAATATTATAACAATACAATTTCATCGTTTTAATAAATAATATTTTATCAAAATATTCAAAACATCCAATAAAAAGAACAATAAATATAGTTAAACAATTTACAAATAGAGTTGATGACGAAGAAACAATCAAGTAGAAGTTAAACCTAAAACAAAAACATTATAGTTACATTACATATATAGAATTTTCCATAAACATCAAATACAAGTAAAATTAAAAGAATAGGAAAAATAAAAACCTGGAATTCAATCGCCAATGGGAAGAAACCCGCTAGAACTGCACTGACCCCAGTGATTATTTGGTACAAAATTCTCATCATTGAGATGAGCTTCATCATCATTATCATTCAAATTTAATGCCCCAAACGACATGTCAATGCTTTCCCATCCAAGATTATCTTCCAAATCCAAATTATTTACATCAACCAAGTTGGATCTTCATAACCCAATTTGTCAAAATTTCAATATTATCAATAGCAATTAGATCATTTGAACTACATGTGTTATTAAGACTCCTAGTAAACAATTAAATTTAATTATTAGAAAATTATATTGAAATTAATAATGATAATAATGAAAATAACATACATTTCCCGAAGCTTTAAATTATAACGAACATAAACCAAGTCATTCAACCTATTATGCTCCAATCTATTCCTTTTTCTTTAAGTGAATAAATTCAAATGTGCTTCAGTTTCGTTCACACCCAGTTGCACTCACACATTGACTTAAAATCCGAATCGCAAACATTTTCAATTCTGGAACACTATTTCCGAATTGATCCCACCAAGAAATTACAAGTTATAAGATAACAAAAGTAGTATTATAAATAAAATAAAGTGATAATTAATTTTCAACAAATAAGAAATAGGAAATAAGTAATACCTAGAGAAAGTTTTCCACTTTGTCGAATAGCAATCGACATTCTAAAATCTCCACAAGACAACTTATAAAGCTCTATTTGTGAGCTTAAAAGATCTTGCATTGCATCATGAGAAACAATTGTTGTAATTGTGAAAAGCATTCCTCTGTTAACTTCAGCTTGCTTTGCAAGATCCAGTATAAAATACACACCATGATTCAAAAATGTCTCAGCTGCAAACAATAGAGACAAAAGTTGTCTTTCCCTTCTCTCATTAACGATTGAGAGATATGGTATGTATAAAGAAGGCCCATTTTTCAGATTGGCCTTGATTACTTCCGTCGCTCCCTTCATAGCATAAAAAATGTAACCCATTGTTGGCTTTTTTTATTGAACCCCGTTTTCGGAGTCCAAAAATTGCTTCTGATACCAAACAGTGCTGACATCCGGGTCATGGTACCTATTACGAGGCTCTGATTTCCCAAGAATTTCAAACTTCGGCAAATTTTAGCTTCAGCAGTGGCGGGTTCGTCGCGGCGAAAGTTTGGCTTCGCCGCGGCAAAGTCTCCTCGTGTAGTTCACCGCAGCGAAAGTCTTTGCATCGTTGAGACAAAGTCACCAAATTTAGCACAGAAATTCTTCGGGAAAGGTTCGCCGTGGCGTACTCTGGGCCTCACCGTGGCGAAACCTTCGAACAAATCCAGACCACCAACATATAACACAAAACGTACATACATTCATACAATTCTTTAAACATAACCCTTTTTTAACAAAGAAATTAACTATGAAAAAAATACAAACGAAACTTTTTCAATTAATCATTTCATTACTAAAGCAAAAGAGTTTAAACAACTTTATTTACATATAAAAAAACCACACTATTGGCTGATTACAGAATACAAAATGCACATGATACAATTGAATACTTATGCTTAATATGATTCTAAATACCAAAGTTTCTAAACTAACTTAAATACTAAATGTAGCTATCTCGGAGTTGCCAAATGCCTTGCAAGGTTCATAATTCTCTTGTTCTGCTTTTTCTTCACTTGGTGAGTGGGAGGTAATGGGGTGAGCTGCGAAGTTTAGTGGCTTATACATTTATAGCCATTGGCAATGAGCCATACAGTTCAACTTATACATATATATTCTTTCATATACAACTTTAACTCATTTTAGCTAGCAAGTCAACCATCCACAAATTCTACCTCATATATTCACAGTCAAGGATGCTTTCACTTAAAACATACCATGTACATTTAAGCATCAAAATATAACATTCAATTATGTATCATACTCGACAATTCAGAGATGCAATGCACAAACAAATGGCTTGATGGTTCCATAGAAATAGAATGAAGAAATCGAAGTTTACACCATGAACGTAATGAGTCCATTTTTTGGAGCTCATATGCCACAAGCGGGCAACCGGGAGAATGCTCTTGTCAACGTGCACGTGACGAGCAGAATGGTTCCACTCTTGCCCAAACAGAAGCACATAATCATTTTATCATATGCTCATACTTTCATGCTTTTCTATCTTTTCCTTCATACAAAATGCCATGACATGTTTCACTGGCATAACTTGATCATAATTCATAAATCACTACGCATTTTCATCAATTACAAAAATTCATTATCAAACAAGTTAACATACAATACACATGCATTCAATTCAAGCACTTTAACATATATTCACCCATAAGACAAACTTGCCCATATAACACAATAACCATAAATATATTACCCACCTAATTTTGCTTGACAATCCAAGCTCAATGTTTTCTTTCCTCTTGCTCTTGGATTGGGCTTGTTTGGTTTTCTATAACAAGTCAAGTTCTCATTCAAACAACATTCAAAGGAAATTCATAAGGCTTCAATAATCAAAAGTGCTAAACTTGACTATAACCCTTTCAAAATCTAGACTTTCAAGTCAACTTTTCCATGATCATTATGATTAGGTCAATGAAGGAATTTGCTAACATTTTCTTCTAGAAAAACACTTCCCATTCTCTTAAGTTTCCTATGACACCAAAATCATTCAATTTGGTTCAGAAATCCACAAGTTACACTACAAACATTTTCGGACTGCTCTTATATTGAAACAATATTCTATTCTCAACTTCCATCCAAAAATTGATATCCTTAGAGACTGAATTTAAACTTTATTTCTTACAAAACTTGTATCCTTGTGTCTCTAGTTTATTCCAAAACAAAATTATTTCATTTAGATAACTACATAAGAAGTTATGCTCAAAATATTGTAGTATACTCGGTGTTAGAAAATTTTCCGCAGCTAACTTTTCTAGAAAAGAAAAATTCGCCCAAAATGTCAAAGTTCACCACGGCGAACATTCCTGGGTTGGCCGCGGTGAACATTATCAGTCAAGTTGGCCGCGACGAACCAAGGAGAGTTGACCATGGCGAACTTTGACAGAAACATACACAAAACACTTCATTTTTCCAGATTTTTACTTCCAACATCTATAACTAACACATCTTAAACCTCAACCATCATTTCTACTTCATATTCAACTCCATTTCAACCCAAGACCATTCACAAATGCATCATAATCTATCTTTGATCATTAACCATAAAAATTAAAACATTTGCCTCTGTTATTCATCAATAAATTCCCACACATAATCAACTTCATTTGAGTTTTATTTAACCATACCTATGAAATTTAAAGCATAACTTACTTATTGAAGCTTCAATGTCTTCAAAATCTTCAAGACCTCCAAAACCCTAGCTTAATCTTCTCTTCTTCTTCTTTTCTCCCTTTTCTCTCTTCCACTCTCGTTTTCTTGTTCATTTTAAAACAAGACAACTTCTTCTTCTTCTTTTTATACCCTTAGTAAGTGTAAGAAGTCCATTTGCCCTTCATTTAAAGCCTTAAAGCTTTTTAACTTAAATAACTTGCCTAAAATGCCCTTATGCATTCTTACCTCTTTTAATCCATCTAACCCATATAATAAAAATCCTACTAACATTTACCTAATAATTAACTCCGAAATTTAATCCATCAACCTCATAATTCATTTAAATCATGCTTAATTTCAATAAAATTAAAAAAAAATTCGGGGGCCATCATTTCTCCCCCTCTTAAAAGAATTTCATCCTTGAAATTCTTGTCTGACTGATCAAGAGGTAGGGCGTGCTTCCTCTTATGCTCTTCCATTTCCCACTTAACTCCATCACTCAAATATTTCTTAATTCTTTCAAATGACCATAGCCAGTAGACTCACTTAGTCTTTCAATCTCTTATTAGGTTATTCACTTACTTAACTAGTTTCTCATTACGTTTCAAATTACTCATAATTTTTTCATTTCCTGTGTCAATAACACCAATACCACATCATATCAATTTTTCTTAACATACTTACAGATATCACATTACAAATATAGGACATCTTGCGTCACTAACGCATAATAATTTCATGCTGATCAATTTGTATCGGGCTTACATAATCCTTTTTTTTCTAACCTATTCGTACCTTCATCCTTATCTAAATGCACCTTGACAGGGTGACATTCTTAGAAGTATTTCATCTTTTGCTTGATATTTCACATTTCTTATACTCAACTCTTATGTCTATCTCACGATATTCCATAACTTCGATGTTGATCCACTTAAATCATTCATCATTATCTTGGATCTTTAACTCCTATTACAAATTCATTTTACTCATCAACTGTATCCTTTGAATTACTCCTGGCTTTCAACTATTTTAGGCCTTATTCATTTTAAATGTAAGGGCAGACAACTCCTTTGCTGCATAATGCCCCATACAATATTCTAATGACATCTTTGCGATAATGATAAAGTAAATCAAAGCTATACATTGATCCCATATTCCTATAAACCCCAAAATACAAGCTTTAAACATATCTACAATAGTCAAGACTGTTGGCAATTCATAAGTGTGGTCATTTTCTTCTACCTCCTTAGCCATCAAACGCTATCTCGGCATATTCCTACTAGGATGTATAACTTAAGGGTGTTATTTGTGCTTCTATAACAATCTCTTTGCTAAATCATCATCATCGGTACATATACCTTTTATTTCAATCACAAAGTATCATTCTTCCTATTCGAACTCAAAATTCGTATTCATTTCCAATTTTCTAGTAAGATTCAAAAATTTTGGATCCTCAATTTAGGCTTTGTCAATCCTTTCATATGAGACTAATCTCAATTCCATCGCAATTAGTACTTTGATTTACCCAAAATTCAACTCCACATTCTATGCTTCTTTTTGCACTAGATCTGATAACCTTTATATCCAAATTTGTGATACATTGCGATTGGATTTTCTATTCAATGCATCTGATTACAACACTAACTTTACCAGTATAGTACTCATTCGTACAATCATAATCCTTCAAATAGCCCTATCTATTGTTTTGATCTCGTATTCAATTCTTTCAACCTAATATTTACCTCAAAATTACATGATCTGCATATTTCAAAATGTTTTTGTATTTATAATGTCTCCAAACTTTCAAGCAATCACTATTGCAGCAAGTTTCAATTCATGTATCAAATAATCAACCCATGATGTTTCAATTGTCTCCATACATATAAAATCATTTTATCATGCTACACTGGATTTATCCTAATCTCTTATACAACATCATTACATACTATAAAATCCTCAAATCCAGACGATGTAATTAATATTGGTATTATAATTCCTTAAAATTCTCTTTACTTTCGTTACTCATACAATTTACTCATTTTTCCTAAAGTATTCCAACTATTCTTCTCAACTTTTCGAATACCAATTTCCTTGGATCGCTTTAATCTTCAATACTATGGTACTATCAGGGGAATTGATTAACTCAACAAATATTGCCAAAACTCCATGTGCCCATGATTAGTTCTCACTATTCCTTAAGTAACTAATTCCTCAATTTGGTAATATTATCTCATGTTATTCTCAATTTCTCAATTGACTCATTTTCTCGAATAATTTTCTCCATTCATTCGACTTCCTCTGATTTCACATTGACTTATTCTACTGTCTGCTCATTCATACTAAATTCTCCACACATTTCCATTTTATTTGCAAACTTAACTTCCTGTGTTGGTAACATATTCATCAAAATCTAATTTATATCTCCCGAACATATTTACACAGAATATAACATGGACCTATATACTCCTCATA
>JANSVB020000458.1:2747526-2762983 GCA_025504935.2 Erythroxylum haughtii
GAGTTTCTTAAGTTCCAAAACTTCAATTTTCACCTCCTAAGTTTCTTGGGTCTCCCAACTCACAAGAAAATCCTAGTCGAAATTTCCTTTAATCTTCTAGCAAAAACTCCCTTCTCCCAAAGGCAAATTTATACCAAGACATTTTCCAATAGTCCAAAGGAATAACAAATAAATCCAAGAAAAAATCAACAAGCATATGAATATTCAGTCATGGATTCTAGCAAAATTTAATATTAAAGCATCAACAAAAATATCAAATCCCTAAGAGAAATTAAAGTTTTAGCCACAAATTATCATTCCAAACAATTCACAAGCATATAGCCTAAATAAACTCATGACAGAATCAAATAAAAATTCTGAACAAAGCTCTCCAAACTCCTTTGCGTGGTTGCTTCTTTGCCGGTGAATGGATGCTGCATTGTTGGACGAATGGAAGCTGGTACGTTGGTGAAGACTCTTGGTTGCGTCCTTCAAACCTAGAGACTCTTGGATTCAGCTCACATGAACTGACAAATCAAGGCTTGCGTGAGTGAGAGGATGGATGTGTGTTGGTTAAGAGAGTTTCTCGGATGTGTATCCAGATTGCAGATGAATTAAGGCTTGCATTTTTTGAAGAGGAAACAAGAGTGGAGGTTACTGTGAGTGCTGATTGGGTGTTGGTGTGTGGCTTGGATTATTGCTTCTTGGTGATGGTGGAACGTAGCTTGGTTAGTCGAAAATGGAGGCTTAAAAATGAGTGTAGCGTGAATGGTGTCTTATTGTGCGTGAAATATGGAGGCTTGGCTGTTTTGTTGGTGGAGGCGTGAAGTTTGGTGAGTGAATGGAATGTGAGCTGGAAAGTGGAGATGTGGAGGCTGCAGTCAAAAAATGGTGGTTGATTCTTTGGATTGGTGTGAATGTGTTGCTATCAAGTGGAGGCTAAATTGAGTTTTTCTTCTTCGATGGCTGCTTGATTGGAGAGGCTGCTGCATGTCTTGAATAAAATGGAGGCAAACCTTAGTTTTTTTCTTGGATGCTAGCTGTGGAATGGATTTTTCAAGGTCAATTTTGATAGTGCATAAAAATTAAATAGTGACAACTTAGGAGCTTAAATTTTATCAGTATCTTCTTCGTTCAATTAGCTTCAAAATGAGACTTGAATCACGGGATTTCGCCAACTGAATCAAAAGTTATGATCGAAACATCATCGAAAGGTCATTCTAGTGCTCCAAAATCTGACGTGAATTTCGTTAATTTATTTCTCCTGAATTCCAGCTAAGAAAAATCTACAATTGGTTCCAAAATATCCTTTAATAAGTCAAGAATTTAAGTATAAAATTTTAGAATTTTTGGCTAAACCAATTTTAAGATAAAAATCTCACAATGACTAGAGGTCAAGTCTGCTAGAAACTCAAAAACAGTGCAATTCAAGTCTATTTGTTTCATTTATGCATTTTACGTCAACGGACCTCGAATAATGCTAAAACATGATAAACCAACCATAAATGAACATAAAAATGAATGTAAATAACTCTGAATTAAGTCCTAAACATATATGAAAATATGAGTGTATCACTTTTTGAATATAAAAGAGTTTATCCCTAGAGAATTCAATCTCCTTAGTAAGATTCAGACATCTCTTCCTGTTAAGAATCTTCAACTCCTATTTCATGGCCTTGAGCTTTTAGATACAAATGTATTGTTAGTCCCATAACATCTATGCTCCAATCCCTTTCGTATGGCTTCTTGAAAACCCTCCATGTTAACTAGAAAGTTATTAAATCTGAAGGGGTGTTGGACTCTGTAGGAGGTGAATAATTCTACTATCTTTATAGGAGTGTGATCCAAAATACCAAGGTTTAGGTATTTTGTTGAACCTTTTGAGAAAGAATTTAGCCATTCCATATTTACCAAAACTCTATCCAATTTTTTCCTGATGTTCCAATTAGAACTTTGATTATTTTTCCAAGTAAGCTTATGACCTTATACTTTTAGATCAATAAGTTCCACCTCCTGCATATAGTCATACATATCCGAGGGGTAGTTGAGTAGGTTACAATTTCCTTCAACCTCTAACTTGTACAAAGTATTGTTAAAATCACCACATATCATATAAGGAGAATTTACTGAAGGCTTGACCTTCTTAAGAAATTCCATAGGTCAGTTCTTTGGAACACAGTGTTGAAGAACACAATGTTGAAACCATAGACAAAAGTAGTTAAAAACCTTTGAATTTTCCATTTTGAAATAAAGCTTAGTGTAAATATGCTGTTGACTAGACTCCAACACCTCAAGTTTTAAAAAGTTACCATCATAAGCTATAATGATTCTTCCATAAGCATGACTTTGATGGTTTGTAATGAACTACCAATTGCTTCCCAAACATCCCAATTTATTAAGATTTCCTTCTCTAATTTTAGTCCCCAACATATAAAAAAACACACAGCTTTTCCTTTATTACAAAATCCCTTAAAGCATAAAGCTCTGAAGGATTATTTATTCCACGCACAATCCATAAAATCAAAGTCATAATCAATTGGCTTTACCTTTGGAGCTTTTACTATTGCTCCTACTACTTTTCCAGTAGGTTACTTGCTCAAATTGCTCCTCTTGATTTATTCCTTTTTGCACATCAACCCTGAAAGACTTAGCTCATTCTGATTTTCCCCTGAATAGCCTTCCATTTGATTTGTGCTAATAGATTCTAGATCATTTTCTTTTTTATACAAAGTAGACTTACATAAATCTTCTGAATGATTTTGGAGAATTTACTTTTGTTGAACAGGATATGTATTTTCCTCCTTCGGGACATCCTTCTTAATTTTGGTGGAGTCATTTACTATCAGAACCATATCTTGATTTTCTGCTTCTTGTTATATCTCCTCCTTCTCCTTCAAATCTTCAGCCTCCTTTTTTGTATTCCCATTAGTTCCCAATAATCACCTTTGATGACGAGCTTTCTCGTCGGTTTCTATTCTTTACCTTGAGCTCTAAGGGAAGGTTTCCATTGATAAGTCACCATGAATCTATCTTCTCTTAGGAAGTTTTCATCCGTCAATCTTAGGATAGGAATACTAACCTTCAATTCCTTAGCCAAATCTATATTGACACATAATCGAGCAAAACCAACTCTTTTCCTTAATGCAATATTTTCATCCATGCATATTGGTTTTTCCAAGTAACTTACAAGCATACTCAACCACTTTATGGTCCAATACTCTAAAGGGATATTATGAATATTCACTTATAGGAAAATGTTCTTCGTTCTAATTTTTTCAACTCCATACCCGGCTGCTAATTTTGGAGAAATAGAGGAAGTTGAGAGATATGCCAGGGACCCTCTTCTATAACCTTTTGAGCTTCAAATTTGGAAGAAAAGGTAAAAATAATGTTGTCTACTTCAGTAAGCATTACCTCTGTAAGCCCTGTTCCTTTCTAATTCCTTAGAACCCATGCTTATATAACTGGAAATGCTGGCCTTTTTTCCATGAAGAAACCCACAAGAGTAGCTTCCCAAGTCTTAGTTCCTTATTGTAAATCTTCTAAACTAGGAGCCACCATAATTTTACCATCCTTCTTTACAAGAGGGCCGAATACCAAAGAGGAGTCTAAGTTATCCCCAACAACCTATTTCTAAGTTTTCATGGTACCTTTTGCATTGCCTCCTATGGTAGGTTTAGCTCCTTTAGGAGAATAGGAAGCAATTGCAAGGACAGGGGTAGTTGTAGAAAAGGAAGGGGAAGAGGGGGAAGGAACAACAGGTTTAGGAGGGGAAGGTAGAGTAGATTTAGGATTAGGGTTTGGTGGGTTTTTTGTTGTATGGTTGAAATTAGTGTTGGAAAATCTATATCCATGTTGGGGATGAATATTCTAGTTTTTTTTTTCTAGTTTACAAGTTTAGACAAGATTAAGAAATCTGAAGCAATATGGAAATGGCTGGGGGAAAGAAAGAGCGAAGGAAAGAGGGAAAGAAAGAAGAGTTTTCAGGTTTGAGAGGTTTGTTGGTAGTGGCTGGAGTATGTGGAGAATGTTGCTGGTGGCAGTGGCGGTGGTGGTGGTGGCGATAAGGGGATGATAGCTAAGGCATGGTGTCAGGTCTAGTTCTGATGTCCGAACATTGTTTATAGACATGGTATGAATGAATAAGTTGATGCAATATTTGAGTCCCATAAGAATTTTTAATATTGGAATTTATTCAAAGGTCCCAATAATAGCCTTTTACACGAATTGGTTTATAATATTTTAGACTTATGTAGCTTCCATTATATAGAATCAGGTTGAAATTGGTCAGGTTGGTAACTTAGGAGATTTTCTATATTGATACATGAACCTTTAAATGAATGAAAAGGCTAGTTCTCGTTGCCATTTTGGACAAGCATTTGGACCTAAGTTTTCACAGACACAAAACCTCTTAGGCTATAGAAGTGTGGAGTGAGATATAATGGCCCTAATGGGTGTCAATTATTATATCAAAACTTTGTATTACTTTCATTTCTAATAATATGCTTGACATGAGGTTGCATTAGTTGTGTAGTGTTCAAGATTTGCTAAAATGCATAGGATTGTATTGGTTTACACTTAGTGGTCTATATGATTTCTTGTTTGATATGCACCATATGGATCCACTTCATCCAGAGACTTTCTTTCTCCACACAAATTCTCCAGAGTCTCTTAGTATTAGTGAATAGCCATCCTAGTAGTTGATGTGATTTCTAGGCCTCCATATTCTTTAGGCCAGTAGATTGTGCTTCATTTAACCTTAGGGGTTTTTCCATAGTTCTTATTATATCCATTACATATGAAGTCTCTGATAGTTTTATCATTCTTATTTAGAATTCTCTTAGGCAGTACAAGGTGAGATAACCAATAGATTTCCAAGTTGTTAAGGATTGAGATATCCAACTATAGTCTGCCTATATATGAAAGGAATTTATCGCTCTATGTTGAGATTCTCTTCTCAATAGAGGATATTAGGGGCTTGCATTATATTTCTTTAAATTTCTTTTTTGAATTTGGAACACCAAGATAGGTTAAATGTGCTTGTAGAATCTTTAAGCCTATATGGGAGATCAAATCAATAGAGTCCACTCAATTGTGCTTGGAAAGATAGGCAAAACTCTTATTTGGGTTGAAAGTCAGACATGAGATTTTCCTGAACATTTATATAGAATGTAGCAAGACCCCAATTGAAAGAGGATCATTAGCACATAACATTAGTAGATCATCAGCAAAAGACAGTTATGAGATTTTAAGATTTCCACATCTATGGTGATACCTAAATTCTAGATTGTTTTGCAATATTTATAGTAATGATTTTGTGTAATACCTTTATAGTGATTGAAAAAAGGTAAGGGGAAAATTGAAATGATTTGATGGCTCCTTATTAACTAGCACTACATAGGAGACAATGGTGATACAAACATGTATCCATTTGGTGAATTCGTTAGGATAACCAAAAGCTTGAAGGGCAAAGATGATGAATGCCCATCCCACTATGTCAAAAGCCTTGGTGAAATCAATTTGGAGAGCACAACTGTTAATGTTCAACTTGAAATTGTTATCTCTGAAGATCCCTTGAGCTAACATTTTATTGTCTCCTATGCTTTATTTAAGTGCATATGCGCCTTAGCTTGCATTACATCAAGTAATAAGTATATAATGATTAAGACTAATTGGATTAGAGAATTTTAGTATTAAGTAAAGGTAGGTTTTATTGAATTAAGTTAATAACCTATTACTTTTAAAGAATTCTTGCAATGATTGCATAATTCTAGGTCCAGTTAGGTCCAATTTGTTTTGAAAAACCCTAGCATTGAATTTCATCATAGAGTGTTGTCTAGATGAAAAGAGAATAGTATTGTCTTAATTTCGTCATTGGTGACTTTTTTAGTAGCATTGGATGATGAGTTTGAGCCATAGCTCCTTGCATAGTTCTCAGCAAGAATCAATGAGATAAATAATCTTTTTTTTTGTATTTATCCTCCTCTAGATTACACTATAGAAATATTTGGTGTTTATATCCCATTCATGAAGCCATTGTATTTTGGATTTCTGCTTTAATTGAGAGTTATAAGCTTCTCAAACTTCAAAGTACTTATTCACTTCACCTTTTTCTCTTCCCTTCAAAGCTGTATCCATTAGAGAGTGAGATAAAACCGTCTAAGCTTTTATAAGGTTCTCTAAAGCTAGTTTTTATCTAGTTTCCTTAAATCAACATTGTGTTTCTAGAAGGAAAGCTTTCAGCATTTGCATACATTGAAAAGCTTTGAAACGATAACTTGTATTCTTTACAACCCCAAAAATGATTAAATTGAGTTGGGGATGCTTTAGGAGCGAGTTGAAGAATCTAATAGGGGATTCTTCTTAGTTGGCTTCCTATAAATGTCAATAGTAATAGGTGTATGATCTAAGAATAGTGGTGCTTTAAAAGTGGCAAAGCTCTCCCTTAACCTTACTAATAACCTTACTAATACAAGCTAGTTATTAAGCACCTATCTAGTTTTCTCTATAAGAATTTGTCTCCATTTTGATTAGTGCTCCAAGTAAACAAAGCTCCATGATATATGAGATTCACAAAACCTAAAGAAAAGAATGAGATTAATAAGTTCTTTTACATCATAGTATAAAGTACCATTACCCCTATTTGATTCAGAGTATGAGAATATACAATTGAAGTCTGTAGCTATCCTCCAAACATAGTCACACTAGCCTCAGTTTTCTTTAGAGCTAGATCCTAGCTCTTTGGTATTCTTAATTTATAATATAGATCACATATATGGCTAAAGGATCACTACTAACTTTGAGTATGAATTCACAATGGATAAGCTTATCGAAGTAAAACTAAGTGGACAAGTGCAAGTAAGCAGGATCAAAAGAGATAATAACTCTACCATTAGGATGCTTGGGGTGATTACTTAGAGTGGTCCAATCAGTATGCAAGAATTTTAGACCTCTGATAAAATTCTCTTCCTTTGTTTTGGTCTCAATAAGACCAAAAAGATAAGGTTTTCTAGCAGCCAAGAAAGTCCCTTAGAGCTAGCTATTTATTTAGACAGTTAAGTCTACAAACATTCCACATAATGCAAATCATTATGAGTTTTTTTTATTTGGTTTTCCTTCTCCTTGATTTGCAATTAATAGTCACTAGTTTCATCCATTTCTTATTCTAATCCTTTTCCTTAGTATCAAACTCAGCTTTTTAGTTTCAATTGTTATTTTACTTAGCTTTTCAGTTTCAATTGTTAACTTCCCAATTGGTACATCATTGCTAGCTTTTAATAACTTAGGCTAAGTTTGGTTGGACGTAAGGTTTTTATTGGAATAGAATGGAATGATTTAGAATGGAATGGAATGTAAATGAATGTAATATTAGAAAATTATTGTTTGGGAAGGATAGAAGGGTTCATAATATGTAGTGAAAAGTTGTTTGGAAGAAGGGTTTATAACGTAATATAGTGAAAAGTTGTTTATTATTTTACATTCCACCCACACCCCATTGGTAGAGTGATCTCTATATTTGTATGTTACTTAGCAGGAGTGTTATGAATATGAATATGATTTTCTAAAATTGCTTCTCTGTTGTCATTAACTTAATGTTACTTGCAATGTTGATTGTGGCATCACTGGAATTGTTTTGTTCTTACTGAATATTTTCCTCCACCTCTATATTTGGCTTTTTTGCTTAATTTTTTTAGCCATCTAGATTTTGATGGTTTCTTTCAATTGAGGTCTCTACGGATATGACAACCTTACCTAGTCCCCAGCCAAGTCCCCACTGCCATTGAGTTTCATAATGTGTAAGTATTCAAGAAGTTCCTTTTTAACATTTCGAGATTAATGATGTTGTCATCCAAAGCTAGTTATGTGCCTAGGTAGTTAGCAAGGTAACTCAGGCCCTTTGAGGACCAGTATTCCAGAGGAATGCGATGGAAATAGACCCAGTTGGGAATGAATTTCAACTATAATCTATCTAATCTTAATCCTATTACCCATTTCCTTAAGAAAATAGGTTTGCCGTATATTCTAGGGACCCAAATCCATAATCTTTTGCTACATTTCTTCATAGGAAAAGGCAAAAAGAAAGAGTTCATCTTCAGTGATCATAGTGTTTCCAGTTCTTGTCTCTTCCAGTTTAGTTTAGCCCTGTATTGGAAACTTGGAAAAGTCATTCTCTTGTCTAGGAAGTATCCAACTAGGACAACTTTCCATTTGGTCACTCCTTTTATCAAAACATCAAGTGGAGGAGAGATAGGTCCATAATTTTTCTGTGGAATGAAGTGCAACTTTCCAAAGGTTTCTAAATCTCCCACAATTCCTTTCCAAAATAGTTTCTCCAATTTGTTAGTAGAGTGTGAGTTGCTATGTTTGGTCAGGTTAGAAGGAAGGGCAGGGAAGTCCTCATACACTTATTGTGGCAAGGAACTTGCTTCTAGTAAAGGATAAACAGCCTGGGCTTTAGCTAATATTTTGCCTCTAATGGTAAACTATCAAGATCTGGGCTTAGACAGGAAGTCAAAAGGAGGGAGAGTTACTTAATATGGAAAGAAAGTAGTTTGGACCAGCTAGAGAACAAATTAAACTAGAAAGATAAGGGCATACATAGAGGTGAAAGTGAAGAAAATGAAGAACAGTGAACAAAAATAAGTAGGAGAAGAGAAATCAAGGGAAAAAGAAGCTAAGACATCCATAGGAAGGCTGAGGTGTAGTGAGAAGGAGGAGAAAAAAGAATATCTCCATCAGGTTCTTAAACACCATCTTTTATAGTTCCTCCAACTTTAGTCATTATTCTCTTTGCTTTTATATTCTTATTCATTTTTTCAACCCTTTCTTCTCTATCGACCATTATTTTTAAAAACATTTTTGTTTTGTGACCCCCCTTTTACATGTTTCTGTATTCTCAAACTCATGAAGAATGCCTTTCCTTCTCGATCACATGATTGCATGCTTTTTTTTTTTACAAATTACCCCTTTTCATTTCATAAGTAAGTCCTAATTCCTATTTTTTTAATTTACCAACTCTCTTAAATTCTAAATTCCAAAATTTATTTTTACTCACCAATTGGTCCATGGATTGTTCAATTCCACATTTTAAAGAAAAAGATAACCAGCCATAAGGAAAATTAAACATGCCCATTACAAAACTAAACAAAAATCAAAACCAATCGAATCAATTATGATGAAAATATGATAAGAATGAATGACCTAAAATCAAAAAAATTGAAACAAAATTAATGAATTAATTACTTAAATTTAACCAAACAATATAAAATAAAAGATTATAATTGAAACTAGTAATGCATAAATCGAACCTAATTAAAAATGTTATAAAAAAGAATTAAATTAAAATGAATGTACAAAAATTAAAGAATGAATTTTTATTGTCTTAATTTTTTAAAGAAATGAATCAAAGTAGACAAAAATTATAGGACAAAATTTTCTACAACCATAATATGAAAAAGGAATAACAAGTGGAATTGGAGGGACTATTAATTGAATTCAACAGTATTTTTATTGAACTATTAGGATTGTCACTGCATAGGATTCATAATCCTAGAATTTTGTTGAAAAAGGGTGTTAAAGCAATCAATGTGAGACCATCATCTATGCTTACTTCCAAAAGAGTGTGAATGAGGAACTAGTTTAATACTTACTCAAGCTATGGGAAATATAATGTAGCCCTAACCCTCTTTTCCTGTCCTGTCTTGTTATTTTGGTGAAGAACAATAGTTCTTGACGTCTGTACATTGATTATATAGAGCTTTAATAGGTGCACTTTTAAAGATAAATTTGAATTTATATTCTTACTAGAATTATACATGGCATCTTGTTTTTCAAAACTTGATTAAGATTAGGATATAACCAAATTAGGATGTATCCTTTAGAAATTTTTAAGACAACATTTAAAACTCATGAGGGATATTACAAATGCACCCTCAACCTTCCAAGGTTTAATGAATGAAGTGTTTAGAGCTCATTTGAGAAAGTTTATTATATTTTCATAACATCTCAATTATAGTCAATCATTCGGTGGTCACTTTAAGCTTTTTAAAATTACTCTACATCAATGATTTATAGCAAAAGGGAATAAATGCATTTTTTATGCTTTACAATTTAAGGCATATAACTTTAACCAATAGAGTAGTGACTAGTCCTAAAATTTGGAATTGGTAGTTAAATGCCCTGCACCTGAGAATGTTAAATAATTTGGAAAGTTTTTAGGTTTTGATGGTTACTATCAACGGTTCACATATCACTATAGCTTAAGCTGTTATGTGAGGTCAATTTAATTGGTTTTATATATTCACTAACACACTTCTTTAAGTGAAAACTCTTTTGGACTTGAAACTTGCACAGGCTCACTCGTCCCTGTACTAAATAATAAGTGAGTAGTAGGATTTGAACTCACGACTACTTGGTCACAAAGGCTCGAATACCATGTTAAGTGACCGTTTCACTACAATAGCTTAAGTTGTTGTGTAAGGCCAATTTGATTAGTTTTATATGTTCACTAACATATGAAAAGAAATAAAGGTTCCTTTGATGCAAGAAGGATAAGCCTTAGCCTATATAAGCAAGTCAGCACCAAAATACCAAGCTTTGTCTGTTTATGAAAATGAATCCTTCGTAGTGGTCTTAGGTATTGAATATTGGCTCCATTATTTAAATGGAAGACCTTTCATCTTCAACATAAACTACAAAAGTCTTAAATACTTGCTCAAGCAAAGGACTCACACACATTTTTCACGAAGCTTGACTTTTAAAAATGTTGAAATATGATCGACTTTTCAATCAGTTATAAGAAGAAGAGTAAAAACTTTGAAAGATACACAAGTGCAAGTGTTAATGACTAATGGATTTAGCGTTAGAGATTATTATGATTATTTTTTCCTGGCATTTGTATAGAAATCAAAACAAATTTATTATAAATGAAGATAGAATTTCTCACTTCTAAAATCTCGTCTTAATTTCTAAAATATCTCTACCATTTCCGTTGATGACAAGACATAAATAAGTTGCATACAAAAGAATACTCCTTTGTACTAATGACCAAAACATAACATCTAAACAAACCATGAAATTGAAGCGTCCACATAAATACAAGAAACAACAAAAAATAGATTCACTGACCAATATTCGATATTTAATCATGTTCGGTTTCCAGGAACTTGGATTGAAGCAATCAAGAGTAAAATCAGACAAAGTATCAGCTCCTTTTCACAAAAATAACCGGACTTGCACGCAGAATGATGCCTCCATAACTATCCCATATAACGAGTCAAGCCTTCTGCTGAAACCAACCTGCTTGCGGCAAACTCTGTATGGTAATTTAAGTTTTAGCGAGATTCTCCGTAAGCCATTGACATTGTAGATGCCAGTGCTCCAAATTTTATTATCAGTAAATTTCCTGCAACCCATGGTACTTGATTCAAAATGTAGAAAGTACACGAGACAGAGCTCTATGTATTCAGCACTATATGCTGAAGAGTTAGGTCAATCATTCGACGATGCTTCAAGGTGAAAATAAAACCTTCTAAAGCCAAACTTACAAAGCACGAGAACGTATACTGTAGCATTTTCATAAATTAATCAAATTCTAAAGCCTGCCTCCACCCACCAAACAAATAAACAAACCTATTGCTAGTGTGATGCAAGGGCCTAGCCTTCATTTAAGGTTGTCGATTCCTTGGTCAAGTACATCAACATAAAGGGAAAAACAAACAAACAGTGTTCTACATACACTAACAATATCGAAGATGTGATGTCAACTAAATGTTTGGCAGTTCTCTAGAACCATCTTCAATGGCTGAATCAATATCTAATATTTCTTCAAGACCATCTTCCATGGTCGAATTAACAGAGCTCAAGCTAGCATCAAAATTTTCAAATTTATCAATTTCGTCCTTCATATAATGCTTGAGCTTCTCCTTACAGAGCCTCAGCTTCTCCTCTAAGACGCAAGTTGCAGATTCATGTTTCATTATAATCCACTTTAGTGAATGAATCACTTGTTGGTCGTACTCTTGCTTTTGCTCTGCCAACTTACGATACTGATTAAATTCAATCTCCAAAGAGCTCTTCTCGCTCTGCAAGCGCAAAATCATTGACATTGCCTCATCTGCAGCTGATGCAGCAGCCCTTCTTTCCTTCTCAAGGTCTGCGTAAATCATACTAGTCCTCAGCCTCTCAATCTTCACCATTCTCCTTAACGCTATTACATCAAATTCTCCATCTTCAACACCACATTCCTTTCCATGATCATCATCAGAATCATTATCATATGGATTGAAAACCTCTTTTTTCATCAACAAATTTTCATCATATTTTGATATTAAATTCTCCAACGATGCCAGCGAACCGCCGTTGTAAGGAGGAATCTTGGAATCGCAAACTCCACCCAAACCATTTTTTGAACAAAACCCCTTCCTCAAACCCCTTGATTTTCCCCAAACATCAAAGAAAAACTGAACCAACTCCTTCCCATGCCAAGTAAACTGGAACAACCATAACCCCAAAAGAAACATAAAAAACAACCATAAAAAATTGAAAATCGGAGAGAAAATCTCCAAAACGAAAAAGCCACCACCGAGGACATCACCAACAGTGAAGAACTTTATACAAGGGGCATAATAATAGTCCATTAAAAACGATCCCAAAAGAACCTGAAAAGGCCTCTTACATAATTCAATAACCGAATAGACCACAACAAACAAACAAAAATGACGCAGAAACCGCATATGAAACCAAAGTATCCAACACCTCTAACCAGAGTCCGAAGTCCCTCAAAGACTGTGACCCCAGCAACGACAGACTGGATTTATCTACAAAAGAACTGCTACTGACCAGTGCATATAGAATAAAAGGGGTCCCTTTGCGTAGACTTCCAAAGAAGGAATATCATCAAACAGCAAGTTCTCACATAGAGGATGACAAAACAGAGCAACTAGTTAGTGCCCGTAACACGTGTTTTGAAACAAGATGGTCGCAGAGAGTGAAAAAGATGGAGAGAATCTGGCACGCGAGAGAGCGACGTGCGTGCTTGTGTATGCTTTAAGAGTATCTATTGGGAAGCTAGCAGTCAATCAACGGTATATTAGTATATACATTTTCATGAAACAGCCTAGGAGTAAGAGTCTAAATTTTCTGTCTAGTTTTATAGTGTCTTATTGTGTTTAGTGAATCTTAACTATTTATTTATGTAGATCTCACGTGAGTTTCGCATAAATAAATGCGAGTTTTGCAGAAATAAATGACTGAGATTCACTAGACACAGTAAGATACCATAAAATTGAACAGAGGATCTTGTCTCAGGAGTAAGGGTACTTGTTATCAAAACTGTCTAAATTTTTATAATGGCGTAAAATTCGGACTGAATATAATAATGATGATATATATTATGTGTTTTCTTAAGCATGTAAATTTTGTTAAGGATTAATTAGCGCTATCACTTTATAAGGCAGACTATAAATTTGTTCTCATCTTACTAAATTCTAGAAACAAAATTTTGTCGTATATCATACATTTTCAATTTTTCTTCTAAATTTTAGCTTTTAACAATATTCACTTACACTTATTAATTTAGAATTCATAACAAAAACTTATATATGCATATTCTTTAATTCCCAAAAGCAACTGGTTAAACAATTTAACTTTTTATGGATCACTGGTAATTGAATAGCTTGAAAACAATTGGGATCATTACACTCAGCCATTTTGTTATTCCATTTTGATGTCCAGTGGGGGAGAAATCAAAGCTTATAAACTATTTATACATGTTGCTACTAATTTAGTTTAGGAATTTCATAGCCAAAGCAGAAACCAATTTCATTTTTCCTGACACTACACTTGTTTTACCATGATTCTTAAGATCTTATACGGACCTAAGAAGATCTAGTAGCCTTGTGCTGTCAATGTTTCACTGATGTTCAGACTAGCTTTCAGGTTCAGGAATAAAATTGCTCCTTCGGTGGATACTAACTCACAGGCTCGGAAAAGACAACCTTAGCAAAATTTTACATTGACAAAGACGAACCAAAATTGTCAGTTTATCATAAAGGATAAGATGCCAAAATCATAATAATCCATTTGACAAAAACGAAAAATGTCTAATACAAAAACGAAAATTGTCAAAAGAATCAAATGCTATCAGGGTTTATTGGCAAGAACAAATTTTAAGACTCTAGAAACTTTGCCGTCTTTGCTGATCTACCTCACATCCAATACTTGAACAACGATAACCAAAATATCTATCATATGTCAAGGATAAGTACAATCAGAAGTAATGGAAAAAAAGAAAAAGTTGTTGAAAGAAATAAATACAAAAATTTAACCGACTGATTTTTTCTTGTTATTAATATACTTAATAAGATCCGTAAAAAATGTATAACTGAATTTACTGGGTAGGATGTTGTCGTCGTCAGTTACAAGCTCGAAAATAGTGTGACTTGTAATAATTCATTGAATTTTCAAGTCTTCAACAGAAAACTGAGGTGGAATTGGCTTGACTATGACATTAGAAATGATATATTTTTTTATAGGGCTACAAAATAGGGCTCATTCTCTGGATATCATTATTAAATATAATAGCTTCAATGCATGATCCCTGTTCAAAAAAACATAATAAAAAAAGCTAAATTTCTCTAGTGACAGAGAAAAGTAATAAATTAAAATTTTGACACATTGAAATACTTGAATCTTTCCCTAAAAATGATAATGCCATTTCATAGAAAAAAGGTATAGCAACAGAAAAAAAAACTTGAATAATTCATGAATTTAGTACTACTGTAAAGAGATCAATAGAAGTTCCAATTTGATACTCAAGCCAACCAATATTTTATAAATATAGAGTTAATAATAAAGTTAATGAAAAAAAGTAAAATTTTGAATGAAGAAAGTATAATTGTTGTACCTTTGAATTAAAAAAGATAAACTTTTGTTTCCTAGATGACTTGTTAGGTGATGTAGCAATTTGTTGTTTTGCTTGGATAGTAATTTTACATGACCAGTCTTCAACACCAGGTAAAATATTCTTCATCAATAAACATTGTAAGACATTTATTGGATCGAATGATTTTGACATACCTATATTTATGATTTCTTTTTCGTAAGATGTTTTTGATTCCCTCTCTTCTTTCTTTCTTTAATGTGTTTCTTCAATGGTTCAGAATAACTATTCAATAAGTTTTTAAAACTTATATAGCGCCACTAACCAACATGTCATTTGGTAATTAAAAGAGAGAGGGAAAAGGTCATTGACCCATTGGAGACCCAGTAATTAATACCCAATAACTATTATCTTGAGTGCGTTCATGGGACTCAAATCTGTAAGTCACATGAGCCATTAAATAATCTAACATTCTCCCACTTAGCCCAGAGGACATTCCAACACATAACCTATGATAATGACGCACTACATTCATTCATAACATTTACTTAACATGGCATCAATTATCTTTGTTCTCTTATAAACATCATAAGAAAA
>JANSVB020000458.1:2821069-2833768 GCA_025504935.2 Erythroxylum haughtii
TTTGTATAATATTTTTTGCTTCATGACTTTAAGAAATAATAGTATCATCTTATTAAGCCTTTAAATGCTTTTTTTTCTTATTTAATTACTTTTCTCTCTCTTAATATTTAATAATTTCTTTAATCTCTTTATGATTATATTTATATCATCCTCATCACTCTCACTTATATAGATCTTACATATAATTTTCCTCCTCCTTAGAGACTCTAAAATCACATCTCTTCTTACTGAAGTAAGCTCCTTTTCATGTAATTCATTCATCTACATCTCATAGGTTAGTGATTAGATTAGTTTTTCCAATGGTATGGTCCTTAATTTTTATATTTTTGTTTATTGTCTTACTTGTAAACCATGCTTTGTGTTGAAGAGCGTCGATAATTGTCCAACTCCATTCATCTTCTTTATAGTTTGTGATTGTCCGTAAGTTGTTCAACTAAGTAATGTCTACAAAGCGATCGATTTTGTGTTGTTCTTTGCAATTTTACCTATAACAATGATTAATGAGATTTTAGGCTGGGTTTAATAGTCAAGTATTTATGTTTGGGTATTGTTTAAATTGAAACATAAAGACTTGAACTTGTAGGTGATTAATTCAAACTTAGTATTAACATAAGAAATTTATGTAATTGGCATGACAATTCTTTGCATAATAAACCCCTAGGATGGTATATAGGCTGGAAGCTCACGATGTAATTCCCATGAGACTTATCGGTAAAAAATTCCATAAGCCTAGGAGTCACATTAAAAACTTGCTTTCTCAATTCATCTGGTGTAACAATGCCACGTGCCATAGTGCTTGTTTAAAATCAAACTTTGTAAATGAAATTGTAGGTGATTAAATCAAACTTAGTATTAACATAAGAAATGCAAGTAATTAACAAGAGAATTCTTTGCATAATAAACCCATAGGATGGTATATAGGCTAGAAACCTATGATGCAACTCCCATGAGGCTTATTGGTGAAAAATTTCACGAGCCGAGGAGTCACAGTGAGAACTTGCTTTCTTGATTCATCTGGTCTAACAATGTCACGTACTATAGTGTTTTTTTTTTAATTTTCACTAATTTTGTTTATTGTAAACCAATTTCTACTCTTTTATTTTACTATAAAGTTAGAAAAACAATATGTAGGTGCTTTTTTTAATTCTTAATGTCACTTCTTATAGGATATTGGTTGGAAAATTGGTTTATTTGACTGATACTTGCATATGTTGTCCATCAATTAAGCCAATATATCGATAAGCTAAGTATAGTTAATTTGTAGGTTGCTTATATGGTATTAAGATATATTAACGATTATAAAGATGAAAGCCTTATCTTTCCCAAAACAATCTTCTATGATTGTAAGGTCCTTATGACTTAGAATGTGGTGATTGTCCAATCACTAAGGTGGAATTGGTTGTGATTGAGTTATCTAATTGTGAAATCATATAGTAGGATAGGTTGGATTCAATTTGGAAGGGAAATGGTCAAAGACTTGTAAAAACTTAGGGCAAATGAAGGATCTAATAATGTGTAAAGCAAAGATTAAATGTTTTGTATGATTAATATGGATACTATCATAATGATTATTATATCTTACAACAATCACTTTTTTAAATAACAGTTTTGCATAAATAAGTAATGTTGACAGATCTTGGATGTATAGACGATTAACAACCGATGGTTTCATTAATCCTGAGTTTGTTGAGGGAGTTAAAGCTTTTATTCACTATGCATGTTCTCAACCTGCATATATAGATGGCCCAAAGATCAGGTGTCCATGTAAAAAGTACATATATATTCGTTTTCTTCCTATTGATGAAGTGAATCTCCATTTGTTAAGAAAAGAATTTGTTCTAAATTATTTTGAGTGGACATGAAATGAGGAGCCATAGATTTGTAGCACCTTAAGGGGTAATGAAGTAAACTCGTCAATAAATGTGGACGAGTTTGAAGGTAGGACTGGATTTAGAACAAATAATGTGAGTGCAATTGAAAATCCTTGCATCCAAATAGTTTATTATGCAGTCGGTTATACCTTTTAGGAATATATAGAAACCTTCAAGAACTAAGCCTACATGTAAAATAGTTTTTTAACTTACTACAATCAATTGACCAAGAACTATAGCCAAATTGTGAGACGATGACTAAATTGTCTTTAATTGTTCGAAGTTTTGATAAAATTCTTGATTGGTATAATGAATCATTTCCTCTTGATCATACGATGGTTGATAATTTTTACAATATTAAAAAACTTAATAGGAGTCTTGGTTTGTCAGTTAAAAAAATTGATTGTTGCAAATTGAGATGTATATTGTTTTGGAGAGATGATGTAAAATTCCAAATGTACAAATTTTGTGATCAATCTAAGTTTAAACCTAGAAAGTGTACTATGAAATGTAGATAGTAATTTTTTATTATCAATTAAGATAATCACATATTTATTGTTGTAGATAATAAATTTTATTATTAATTAAGATAATTTTTACGTTATATTATCATTCAACTTACTGTTTAGATACATTAAACGTAGAAAAAATTCAATTTATTATTACCAAATATCTGTAGAAATTAAATATCAATCGTAAAATTACCAATCAAAATTAAATTTACAACTAAATATATGAAAAATAAATAATAATATTGCTGCGTTTATCATAAAAAGTTTACAAATATTTTGACGGAACTTCAACAACTTAATTGCTGCTAAATTTACTAACGGAACACAACTTATCGTCACTAGATGCTTTGATGCATTTTCAATACTTTATTCATCAGTAATATTTACTGACAAAATAGAAATATTTTGTCAGTAAAATTACCGATGAACTTAAAAATAAATTACCAACGGGGTATTCTCCGACGACTCATACGGTCGGTAATTCTGTCGACAAATTCACTTATTAACGGAAAATCTTCATATTAAGTCGGTAATTTCTGTCGCTAAATACTTATTTTCTTGTGGTATAACATATATCTATTGTAAGTTGTATTCTTGAAAAGTATTAAAAAAAATTGAAACCTTTTCCTTTTTACCAATTTTGAATTGTAAAAGTTAAACTTGTTGAAATCTGAGGTCCACTTCAAGAATAATTAAATGAAGTTTTATCGGTTAAAGCTATAATTTGAGAAGAAAAAAAAAAACAAAAACCGAACGAATTAAATGTGAAGATGCTAAAATTTATCTCAATTCAACTTACTTAAGTACAACCCAAATAACCCCAAAATCGTTCTCTTCCAGCAATGGTCCATGAAACCAAGACCAGCTCATTCAGAACTCAGAAGTAATCAATGACGTCATCACCTGCATGCCAACCTGTTTGTTTGTCGAAACAGATCCAAAATCCTCTCTGTAAGCAAGCAACTATTGCAGTAAATGGCTAACATACACATAGATATGGACACATTGTGCATACGTTTTATTGTATTAACAAGAGAGCATTTCTGCATATGTAAGCAATTACGTTTGCTTACTAACATTGTTTATGGAATTAACAATCAGTAAGGTTTGTGTTTTCACTAAGAAATTTAGTCTTCACGTTCAAATTCAATAAAAATTTATTCTAATTTCTATGGATTTATTTTTTATTTTCATGATTTATAAAAATTAGAAAATATAATTTTTACTTTTTGTTTTCGTTAATATAATTTATTATCAACAAAATATGTATTATTTAATTTTTGATTTTATAATTAAATTTGTTAATTATTTAACAAATATTTGTTAAATTTAAAATCTCATAAAATATATAAATTTCAAATAAAATTATTTCAAATAATTAAAATAAATATTAATTTATAAATAAAACATTAATTATTTAACAATTTATTTCATTAAAATATTAAAAAATTTACTAATATTTATTAATAAATATTGTATAAGAGATTACATAAAATTATTTACTTAAAAAACTTATAATCCCTGTTAAAAAATAAAAAAGTAATAATAAACCAAACAACCGTAAACAAATTAATTAGGAAGTCTAACCCTCACCATGCATCTTATTTGCAGATACCAAGCCACCATATATGTTCTTAAATTACTAACAAATATGGCGAGTTTATTTCCAAATATGAGTGGTAATATACTCAAAAAAGAAAATATAAATACTTCCAATTTGATGAAGCCAATACATGACAATATATATATAGAACTTTTGCAAGATTTGATATTTATGCGTGGGAGAATATATTCTGCTTTCGTCAGTTTCAATCGTTCCTTTTATCAAATAATTTAAAAAGGACAGGTGTTTTATTTAGAGCATGTAAAAATAAAATTAATCAATACTTACCTATATTAGCAATGCCAACTTGCTAAATGCTATGCTCCTTTTTCGCTTTCTTTTTGTTTCTTTGCCTTGGAAATGCACAAACGGCCACTTTGTTGATGCTTTCAGCTTCCAATCAATAGAGGAAATTAAAAAGAAAGACATATGTACATATGGTGACAAGAGGAGAGTACTGATGACTTCCATTTAGCCTTAATTAAGAGTTGCGTAACCTCTTGTCAGTATTTTCTTGTTCTGGAAACCTAGCTCGTTGAGATATAAAAAATAAAAGCCTTTTTATATATATATATTTGAAGGTCGTCTTTGGCATTCTCAATTAGATCACTTGCTCATTTGGCCACAACCACTTCTTTCGTCGCTGCACATTGTCATTGCTGGAGACAAACCAGCAATTCCATCTCACTCTGTCTCTAACAGTGACGAATTCAATATTTTAGTCTTGAGGGTAAGGGATTAACTTAGTTTTGTAAGGGCTATAGCCCTACTTAGTTTACTATATATATATATGTATATATTCCGAAATTTTTTTTAGTTTTGTAAGGGCTATAACCCTTGCTAGCTCCCCTTGATCCATCCCTGGTCGTTAACTTCTTTGTTAAAATTAATAATTTATTGGTACTTGACCCCAAATGGAGAGAGATATAAATTTGAAGAAAATTACAAAAAAGTGATAACAAATATTAGGAAAATTTTCTGTGAACGTGATTTCTTATAGTTCCCTCGACAAAAAGCAAACAAAGGCATATGTATACTTGTACATAATCGATGTGTGTCACTTGATAACGTAATCAATTACGATATCGAAATAATTACAGTATACCTGGTCATCCAAGTAATTAGACCACTTAAGTGTATTAAAAAGGAATCAATCCAACATTATTTTTCCCCTAAACCAAGAAGTTAAATGATATCAACATGTGAGTTTCTATTTTCATTTTTTGAAAAAATGTAATTGATTGGTCAATTCTCATTCAAATTTTCTTTTTAATTATAATGATTTATATTCTCATAATTCTCTTTAATTTATCACAATTCGAGATCCTTTGTATGTCACAAACTTACTTGAAGAAGATAATTTGGACTAAAGTCTTAGAGTTGAGAGTGGGGAATAAATACCATTTTCAATGGAACTCATTAGGTAATTTGATAACTTGTATAAGTGCATCACATTACAATTTTTTTCAACTATAACATATACTAATTTAATGCTTACCCATCACAATTTTAGTTTAATGGACTAGGAGGTGCTACCACATTTCTGCCACCAAACTAAATAGTAGTTAGAATATACATCAAAGTTACTTAGATAATTAGGAATGATCATCGAGGAGTAACAAGCAAGAGCGGCAGGATAACCTAATACAGAACCGGCCGTCACTGGATCATTAAGTCACGAAATGGAGGAGCTGGCATTTCATTTAGTCCAGAAGGAAATTAGTGGACAAGTTATGGGAACGAACTGCTAAAACTCATTATTTTCTAGAGTTGGACTTTTATAATTTATGGCAGAATTATTAAACGAGGAAAAATATGTTTCCTGTATAAGAAAAATATTAATGAAAGGAGAAAAAAATATAATTACGAGTTACTTTTGTTGAAACAGTACCTTTTCTATACCTCCAATAGCATGTTCAAGTGAGAAGAGATTATTGGAACATTTATGGTTTGCATCTCGTCCACAATTTTATTCATGAAGGTTCTTTTTAAGTGTTCCCCTAATACATGTATATGATGAAATCCTTCATATACGTACAGGTTAAAATGCAATATTTAATTTATTATCGGTAGAATCATATAAAAATAATAATGAGAATTCTAGATTTGGGTGGTCTTATTACATTTCTAACAAAGTAACGTAGATGTAGTTAGAAAAGGTAATTATGATGTAATAAAATTTACTAATATAACACGAGGTGGTCTAGGAAAGTCTCAATTATGAAAAGACATTTTAAGTCATCCACATCTAGACTAATCCTCGCTTAAATCAGATAGGTCCCTTATCAAAGGTAAAACTCTAATTTCAAATTTTAAACAGCTACATATATTAAAAGATTCAAACCCACAACTTTACTTAAGTAAAAACACTCTTTACCAACTCACTGTAACGAAGTTTTAACATAATTGTATACTACTCACTACAAAAATGAAAAAAAGGAAGTCGTGGCCCTAAAATAAAATACGATAGAATAATTAGTAACAACATAATTGTAGAAATGATATACTGGGGTTTGGCTATATTACGTGTCAATGATCTATAAGACAGACGACACCATTCCTTATTTCTTCCTCACCCAGGAATCCGGGGCCCTCTGAAAGTACGAGGATTGCCTGCACAACTCACTCGCCCGAGTATTATTTATTTATACTCCCCAGCTTATGCTCACATTTGTACCACTAGCTTTTCGTTTCAACCATCCGGTTATTTTTAGATTCGCGAAGGACGGTCGGTACAGTCTTGTTTTGCTCGCCAATAAGTTGGCTATCTCAGAAGGCGAGTACCTTTCAGTTTTGGACACTCGCATAAGTGGGCCTTACATTCAACAGCCACTTGAAGGGTTTTCGATTTCCTTGTATAAAGAGGTGGAGGGGTCTGAAATGCAAAAGAAAAAAAGATTCAACGGAAGAGCTAAGTTCCATGTAGAAGATTTGCTTCCCAACCATATCTATTCTTTCTCCAAAACAGAAGCCGTTCTCTTTTGTCTACCTCCTTCTCAGTCTACTCCATCATTCATTGTTCGAAACAAGTAAGCTATCCCTTTTCTTCCACACTTTTTGCCTTTTTTGTCCTACTTATATTCTTTCCTTTCTGTTACCTGAAAGCTTGTCGGAGGTGTGCGTGAGTTGACCTTCATATTAGTCTATTTGTGTTTCAACAATTTTAGCATCAAATTCTTGTTCTAAATTTGATTTTACTTTCTAAGTTTAATTAGATTTATCTTACAAGATTTTTACGCAGTTTTCACTGTTATTTTAAATGTTTGTTGCTGCATTTCTTAAAAGTTGGCCGTTTTCTGTTAATTGGAAACTTGGATCTGGAAATAGAAGAGTGAAGATGGGAAGAGGGAAGATTGTGATCCAAAGGATCGATAACTCAACCAGCAGGCAAGTGACTTTCTCCAAAAGAAGAAATGGGTTGCTCAAGAAGGCAAGAGAGCTTTCCATTCTTTGTGATGCAGAGGTTGGGGTAATCATCTTCTCTAGCACCGGCAAGCTCTATGATTATGCTAGCACCAGGTTCGTTTCTTTCTCCCTCTGTTTTCTTAAAAAAAATTGATATCTCTCTCGCTAGTTACACTGTCAGCCAGAAGTCATAGTGTCCAGTTAACGCCACCCTAGTATACTGCAATGCATTTTTTTTTTTAATTAATCTCATTTGTTTGCGATTGTCAATGGATGGAAAGCTTTTGTATTTGTCTATGTGTTGGCTCTTTGTACTGAACTTTCATCATTTTGTCCTTCCTTTTCTATTATTCTGTTTGTCCTCTTTCCAGGAATTCCCATGTTACATTTTCTCACTGATTTAGTACATGTGCAAATACCGCTATGCAAATTCGCGTCGCAGTCTACCGTACTCTTTCTTTAGGGTTAGGGTCAAATAAGATACAGTAGTATCCATTTAATTAAGGATAGTTTTTCATTTATTTATAAAAGCTCATTCTGCATACTAACAGAAACATGTAAATGCAACTGCTTTCTTAGTTTTAGTATAGTGATCAAAGACAAATATCTGGTAATTGCTAAGTTGGCAATAGTTCTCGATCAATAAAACATTAGACGGTCCATATTATGGGAGAAAGAGAATTACTAATACCCAATTAGTAAATCATAAAGGAAATTTATTTCCATGCGGTCAAAAAGATCTCAGAAATTAGCCGGCTAGGTTTTTGGTTTTGACAAAAATAGGTTGTGTTTGTCATTGTTGGAACAACCTTAATCACCCTCGTCGTGTTTGATGATTTTGGGACTCCGTAAAAACCCAGACAAGTGAATCTTGAAACATCCAACAACTTATAGAATTTTTATAGGACGTTCAAGGCTGTATACGCCTATATGGAGTAGCAATTGTTACTTCAGTTATCTGAGATGAACTGCACATCAAATTTTTTTTCTGCTTTTATATTATGAAACATTACGGCATTCTCCATTGCAATGTGAAATCAAAAGTACCAACTTCTGCAGAAGGCTAAACATAATCAAATTTTCTTTGGAGCCAGGCTTCTATTATCTAGCTTCTTTACTACTTGCCATTTCTAACAATTAGGTAGAGCACTGCCTGTCCTTTTTATCTTCCTTTCTTACATGTACCCTACATATATTACTAAGATACCTATTCATCATTTTTGAAGGAAAAGATAAAGAAACATTAATATCAAATTCAATGCATCTTTATTAGCATGGACGTCAACTCAAGATTGCCATTAAATTGTAATCCATAATTGCAATCGTCAGTACACCATTGCGGGTTTGATGATTGCCACAATTTTTGTTGAAGATATTGAGAGCTCACTTAAGTTTAATGTAGTATCTTGTACATTGTAGTAAGAAGTGTAGTGTAATCAATATTACCTTGTATAGTCTAATTCTATTTTTAGTTGCGAACAAACTTTGCAATGATATGAAATGCTCATAACGTACATAGTACTTCTCATTTTCGTGTGAAATATATATACTGAACAGTTGAATCGTAACTAACTTGTAGTTCTTTCAAATCAGTTTCAGAAATCAATTACTAAAATTTTTTAAAAATTATAACTGGCTTGGAAACTTAGTGCTGATGACATATTTGCTATAATTGTAGATGATTGTGAATTGGTTTTGGTATGGAAATGTAAACCTGTACCTTCTAATTGATTCTTGTAAGGAAACGCCATGCAAAGAGCATGATAAGAATGTTGTGTTTGAATGTAACCAGCTGGTGCAATTATGAAAATTTTAAGAATCTCTTTGCATCTTTGCAATATTGTAGGAGTTTGAAGTGATTTAACATTAGAGATCAACTTGTTGTTCGTTAAATAATGGAAATATGTTAATTAATCTTTTGATTTTAATTTCTTTTCTTTTTTGTAACATCTTTTTTAGTTGTTGTTAAACATATTTGTTTAATTTTAATTTATTTCTTTTTTTTCTACGCCTTTCAAATTTGTCCTCCTCTTGAGGTGGGAAATTCCCTTTAAGATTTTAAGGTAGTCCCTAGATTCTTAGAGTTTTGTTATTAAAATTTAGGGGTTATATATATACAGCCGACTTAATTAATTCAATTGTTTTACTTTAAAAAAATTCCCATAATATTGTAATAAAAAACTAGGAAGATGTTGAAGGATAGGATACAATGATCTAGATATATTTACGTATTTGATTTGTACTACATCAATATATGCTCTAAACAAATCAATTCAAAGAGTAGTATATGTTAACTTTATGGGAACCCATTCTTTGGAATACTATTTTTTTTTAATTTCCTATATATCGTAGGTAAGTGATTTACGCACATATATGTACGACAATCATCCAACTTTACAAATATATCATTCCAAAAATCACCTTAGATAACAATATTTATTTTAACATAACATATTTTAATATCATTCAAAATCAAATTTAATTGTTATTGTTATCGTTATCATTATCGTTGTTGTCATTATTATTATTTATTATTATTGATTAAATTTTATCTAACATTATGTAAATAATTTATTAAAATATACTGAGAAATAAAAAATATATGCTCAATCTGTTCAAGTACCATAGATATGACGAGATAAACTTCTTAATTATCATAAGTTATGTGTAAATAGTGAAAATTTCTAGTTTATAATTGATAAATGTCATTTTTTAACGACACATACAACATAAGTCATTGAAAATGTATGCCAATGCTTGTATTGACGTAGGCACCAATAACCAATTCTTGTCCCAATTTTGTAATCTCCAACAGTTAAATATAATGTCTTACATTTATAGCCATCCTATCCTAATTCGACAAGGGTAAAAGATTGTGATAATCTTAACAATAACCTAGTAGAAAGCTTTTTTTTTTTCTATAGACACAATTTTGTATCCCATTTTTGTCTATAATATATAGGAAATGGATCAATACTTGCATACATTGAATAATCAAGTCTTTTACTATCCTATAATAATTAATGAGATGTATTTTGTTGATCTATCTTTATATTCAGTATGAAGTTTGTCACTGATCGTTACAATAAACTAAAAGAGGAGCAAAATCAGCTGTTAAATGCTACTTCAGAAGTCAAGGTAATTCTTCACTCCTCTAATGTTCTTTTTCTTAGTATCTGTACCAACATGCATAGGCATTTTAGATTTCATGTTTAGAAGTAAATCTTTTAGGTAGTTTTGTCATGTTCCTTAAAAAGGGACTATTAGTGAAAAACTAGGAAGCTTCACTTAAATGCAATGGAAAACTGTTAACATAAAAATGAAGGTAGACGACATGAAAATAATATTAAGTGAATTGACATTTATTTAGGATTAGGCAAAATCCTTGAAATAAATGTCACAACAGCTGATCATTTAATTTATGTTTTATGTCTCCTCTAAAAGGACGAAGATAAACAAGTCATCAAGGATGAACTCAGGCAAAAATATGATACGACCAGCTAGATGTCATAGGAGTAATCTCTCATGAATTTCAAGTAGGCAAGAAACTGCTAATTCAAATCAATGACTTCCAAGAAAAAAAAGCTTAAAAGAACTTTAATAAGGTTTCCTCTCGTGTCTTTAGGTTCCCTTTAACTAAAGAAACAAAGCATGCTAATTATATAGTCCATGCCTATCTTGTATAGCAATTAGATTCTCATAATTAGATAATTTAGTTGGCACTAATCAACATCATTTTGTAGACTAACTCAAACTCAAGCCATAAAGATTACAAGATAAATATATGGCTGATCACATAGGATAAAAGAAGGTAATATAATTGGAACATGGCAAGATAACATTAGCGAGGACATAAATCTAGCAAAAGTAGGTTTAATAGAAGAATGTTAAACAAAGCAAGTACAATGAACTATAATCAAAGAGATGAAAGTATTTTTGAAATAGAATTCCTAGGTTAAGTTTCTTATCATCCACTAATATGTGGAATCATCGATAGCTTATTGTTGGGACAAGTATAGGATTCTAGAAGAGAGTGATATAAACTTAGCACATCCTAGAGCTGAGTGTCATAATCTACTTTTTAATTGTCTACAACTTATTGAAAAGTTACCAATGAGGCTCTTTCACTAAATACCATTGAAAAGTTACCAATGAGGCCAATAAAAAGCATTAGGTATCCCTTTTTATTATTGAATTTAAGAAATTCTAAATTAGTTGCTTTATAGCAATAACTAGGATGTTGGAAGCTTGATGGACTCTAAATAAAATCTGAAAAAAATATTTAAAAGAAAAAAATTCCTTCTTTTTAAGAGCTACGACTCTATTTTTTCTTTCCTCACAGGTGCGAACTCCTTTTTCACACAATATGCTCTTGCTCCTTTTTTTATTTGTTTCAGTTCATCCACTTAAAGTACAAGAGATAGGAGCTAGCCTTTATATAGGCATGCTTAACAGACATTGGACAATTAGTAATAAAGGGGAATGACAAGTGTCCCCATATGTGTCCTAAATGTAGCAACTTTGACATCTACAATTTTAAACTATTAAGCAACTATTTGGAACCTCAAACGTTGATCTCCAAATGTCCAAAAAAGAGAGTTTGCTTTCTAACACGCCCCCTTAAACTCGACTTCCCATACCAAGCTTTTCTTTCAATCTGTGGAAGACTTCATTGTTCAGTAGTTTGTGAAAATATCTACCAGTTGATCTTCTGTTCTGCAGAACACTAATTCCACAATTTTGTTTTTCACCTGCTTTCGAATAAAATGACATTTTATGTGTTTGTTTCGATTGTGTGCTATTGGATTTTTTCCAAGTGATATGGCAGACTTGTTGTCAACATATATTCTTATCGGGTCTTCTTGTGCATGATCCAATTCACTTAAAATATATCTCAATCACATTGCTTGACATGAACTTGTTGTTGTAGTTAAATACTCAACCTCATATGTTAAAAGGGCAACCGTTTGGTGCTTCTTTAATGACCATGAAAATATTGCTGACCCAATTTTTCTATCATCCACATCTCCACCATAATCACTATCTGAATAACCAATTAATTTCAAATTATGAGAATATGTACAGAATATAAATTGTGCACAGTGGTAAATGGAGTCGATCCACAAAGAATGGAATAAATTGATTCTATTCTAATGCCAAACAATAAATAAAATTAATTAAAAGGGGGTTTCGGAGTTTTCTACTGAAACTACTAATTAAACTAATCACTGATAAATTGTTAACTCAATTAATATTAAATAAAATAATAACTAAGATTCAACTAGCAAAGGACTCAAATAAAATTGAT
>JANSVB020000458.1:2859222-2870759 GCA_025504935.2 Erythroxylum haughtii
AAACATAGTAACCCCATTTTCAGATCGGAAATAACTTTATATTCACTGCAGCATGACCTACTTTTACTTGAGAATCAGCTTCCATTCTTCATATTACAAGAGTTGTTTCATATGACTTTATTACCAAATGAAGAGACCAACCTTGTGGACATGATCTTCTGGTTCTTTAGGATACTTCCGGGCAAGGGCTTCAAACGAAAAGAAGAATATAATTTCCCAAAAGTTCCAGACCATCATCTGTTGGGGTTAATACATGACAATTGGCTTCCTTCTCCGCAAGGAGTGAAGGCCCACCTGGAAAATAAAGAAACCAATCGTGCAAGAACCAATGATGCAAAAGGTCAAATATGAAGTGCCACAGACCTTCATGAAGCAGGAATCAAGTTGTCCACCAATTGCCGCTTAATATGTAGAAAAGAAGCAAGCAAAGAAGATTATCCAGAAACTTACATATGATGTGTCACAGAGCTCCATGAAGCAGGAATCAAGTTCAAAAGGGCAGAGGCAGAGGGATGCAGTATATTCGATATAAAATTTACAAAGGGGGTCTTGGAAATTCTGAAGTTGGCAATTGAGGACAGAACAAAGTCTCTGCTAAGAAACCTAATTGCTTATAAGCTATTATGGAAAGACGATTTATCTCATGTCATTGCCTATGCCAAGTTCATGGATTGCCTCATAAACTCTAACAGGGATGTGGAATTGCTTTATCGCAGTGGAATTATCGAGAATTGGTTGGGTGATGATGAAGTGATAGCAAGCACGTTCAATAGACTTCTTGATAATGCCACGATCTGTGCAAGATCATTCTACTTAGAAATATATATAAAGGTGAATAAGCACTGTGGTAGGAAATGGAATTTATGGAAGGCAAGTCTGAGACGTGACTACTTCAATAGTCTGTGGGCATTAATATCATTTTTAGCTGCTGTCTTCTTACTGCTCCTCACTGCTATGCAAACCATGTATTCAGTCCTTTCCTATCATCATTCGTGATGATCCAGTCCAAATTCTCTTTTCTCATTCAGTTATGGACAATCTAGATTCTATAAACCAAGTTGTTTATGTGCTACTTGTGTGATTGAAGCTTGGTTTGTATCTTATTCATTGTCTAATTTCAAATGAATGCCGAAGTTCTCCAATCATACGACTGGGATTTTTTTGTTCGCTAACCTTTCATTTGTCTATTTCGTTGATTTCTACTTTCGTTATGAATAGCTAAACTTCTTTTCTTGGTTGAGGGGATCCGTGTTATCCGTTATTATGCATGAGATGTTTCAATAAAGTTTATGTTATTGATGAACATTGAATATCTTCTGAATTACTTTTTCTAATTGAGTTGATTGATTTCTAAGTGTGCAACTAGAGATTGATTTGTTCAATAGCTAGATTAATGAAATATGACGTTCAGTTTCATTAATCACAAGTAGAAATTAGGATTACCTTCTTTACATTAGAGTCGGAAATTCTAAGGAGATATTCACTTAATTGATTTCATGTCGTACATGTATTTCGCTTGCTTATTGGTTTATTGATTTGTAAAGCTATTATTCAATTAAACCTATGATCGTATCTAGGTTATTGTTTAATAAGAATGCTAGGATAAATGTTTCTAGTCATTACACTTAAGAGAAAACATCCCCAATGCATGTTTATTAATGATTGAAATTTTATGTCGAGGATCCATTTTAACGTGATAACATTGATGACCCGAAATCAAGGTATTTCCCATTCAATTTTCAGATCCAATTATTTCTTTTTATTTTCAATTTTTCTTATATTTTTCCTTAAATTATCGTGAATCAAAACCCCCTCCTCCCATTTCGTTACTTTGTTTTAGTTTTAAACTCGCTAAGCTTTACTGTGAAAAATTCCTCGTAGGAACAATATCCACTTACCACTACTACTTTAAATTGTATTAACGGAAGTGATTTCTTTTGAATTTAGTTGCAGGCGACAGCAGTACCAAATTTTGGTGTCGTTGCAGGGAAATTTCTTAACGGTTTTTCTAGTGATGTTTTTGTTTTTGTTTTTATTTTTGGTTTCATTGCTCTTGGTTACCTTGTCTTCTGTTTGTTTTAGTTTCACAGCTTTTTTTGATTTTTTGATCTTTTAGCGGCATGGCTCACTATCAGTATTCTTTTCATTCTGATTTTTCATATTATCTTTGTTATAATAATGAGTTTCCATCTGTTTTGACTTCTAGGTTTGACCATCAAGTGGCGAATTTCACACCCTTAGCCGCGCAAGTACCGAGGGATGACCAACAAGCTAAAGTATGTGAAGTTTGCTCATTTTTGGGTTATTTTCTTTGTACATGTTCCTTTTTGCAGGATACAAAGTATAGATTCACTTCTTCATCGATCTACTATGAAGAGCAGTCCTACTTTGAGCCAGAGCCTCCACCTCCACCATCGCCACCACAAGTTAATGAAATGTCTATGGAGGAGATCGTAATGAATTTGGCGATGAGCACTCTTCACTTCCAGCAGTTTAGACAACCATATGTGCCTCAACAACATCAAACTACAACATCAAATTTCGAAGGTAAGACTTCCTTGGAGGATATAATGCAATCTTTGGGCACTAACACTTTGACGTTTCAGTGGAATATTGAAGCAAGTATCCAAAATATGGAAAATCAACAAAGGAATCGAAAATCAAATAAGCCAAATGGCAACTGTCATAAATAGATTGCAAGCGCGAACTTCTGAAAATTTTCCAGCATAACCAGAGATCAATCCCAAACAAAGTCCAAAGGTTATCACATTGCGGAGTGATAAGGAATTGCAGGAACCACTACCGAAAAATTCCAGAAGAGAGGTAGACGAAGAAATCATGCAAAAGGCACCTTCATAGCCAGAAATGACGCAAAAAAAATCTGCAGAAAATGGTGATTTCGCCTCCTTTTCCAAGTCGATTTTTTCAAGGCAAAGGAGGAAGAGCAAGCAGAGTTAGAAGAGGGAGAGGTTATAGTTCAAAAAAAGATGGAGGATGTGCAACCTCCTAAGGTAAGTGATGCAGTTCGTATTATCACTAATAGAATTTTGTTTCCTTTTCCTAATTGTTTACAGGTAAAAGAAAAAGAGAAAGAAGAAGAAGAAAAGCCGCTGATCACATATGAGTTGAACGAGTTGTGGGCAAGTGAGTTGAAAACTGAAGGTGGCAAGCAGGATGTTGCCATTGGCGTTACTTTTACAGAGACCATCCTGGTGTGAGAAGGGCGATGCCCGAAAAGACGAGTGGACATTAGAGTATGATAGTGAAGCGATGAAATTTCACTTATCAAAAGTTATGGAGCATCGTGCTGATAAAGAGCCTACTTCAAGGGAAGGTGCTCCAGACTTCTCACGGAGTTTGAGCATGCTTCTTGTTGGACTCATGTGTCTAGATTGTCCACACATCCAACAGACTACATTTTTCTTCATAGGGTTCTTCTTCCGATATCCAACTACCACCAGAGCTGAGTTTTCATGAGGAACATTTCTTCCACCACCTAGTCTTCTCTCTTCTGAAAAGAGTTTTCTGGTAACTTTAGAAAAAACTCTCTTCTCCTTCCCATGAATCAAAATCGGTTTCAGGTGTTCTTATGAAGGTGGAAGGGACCAGATGAATCTAAAAGCTTGATCCTCATCATCTATACGAACTCCAATTGCCTCCATTTCAGAGACGATCCCGTTGAGAACACTTAAATGATCTAAAATTGTAGTACCTTTCTATATCCGCAGTGTATGAAACTGCTCCTTTAGGTACATCTGATTTGAGTTGCCCATTGTTTGATACAACTCCTCGAGCTTTTCCCAGAGCACCTTTACTATAAATATTCCATGCACATTCGCAAGGACATTCTTAGCCAAACACAATCGTATCTCACTTGCTACTCTCAAATTCAGATGCTCCTAATCTTCATCACTCATACTAGATCTGTCCGTACTAGTCGTTTTTCCAGTATCACTAGTAGTAGTGTTGATATCAAGGATTTGTTTGCCTTTTTGTTAAGTCATCAATTTGCACTTATTTTGTACTTAATTTTCTTTAATGTGTTGAAATTATTATTCAAAATTAATGGAATTGTCTTATAATTGTTTGCAGATAATTTTCAACACCTTAGAGACAAAATTGAATCAAAAAGATGCAAAAGAATGAAGAAAATCTGAAATTCCAAGTTTAACAGCAATTCAGTGACTAAGCATGGGCACGCCTAAGGATAGAATCAATATGCAGATCAACTTTTAAAAGTCAAATTCGAGATTCTCACAATCTTTAAAGATTATATTGCCATCTTTTATGGGGATTGACCACCTGAAATTGGGGGATACATTATCTGACAAGAATCAAGGAAAGATATGAGAGAAATCGAAAAAACAAGCATAAAAGGGGGAGAATTACTGTTCACGCAGTTATAGTAGGTTTTAGATAGATTTTCGTTTTCTGCACTTTTTTCCTTCAGTCTTTTTGTGTTTTCTGCATCTTTTCTTCCATATTTTTGTATTCTTTAAGAAAGACCAGGGATGGAGACTTGTTATGATTTTATTTCTTTGATTTCTATTTTCTTTATGAATAGCTAAACTTCTTTTCTTGGTTGAAGGGATCTGTGTTATCTGCTATTATGTGTGAGATGTTATGAATAAAGTTTATGTTGTTAATAAACATTGAATATCTTTCGTTCTACTCTTTCTAATTGAATTCGTTGGTTTTTAGATGCACAACTAGGACTTAATTTGTTCAATCGCTAGATTAATGAAATATGACGTTTAGTTTCGCTAATCACAAATAGCAATTATGATTACCTTCTCTACGTTAGAGTCGGAAAATTCTAAGAAGATATTCACTTGATTGATTGCATGTCGTATATGTATTTTGCTTGCTCATTGGTTCTTGATTCGTAAATCCATTATTTAATTAAACCTATGATCGTATCTAGGTTGTTGTTTAATAAGAATGCTAGGATACATGTTTCTAGTCATTATACTTAAGAAAAAATTTCCCCAATGAATGTTTGTTAATGATTGCAATTTTATATCGAGGATCTATATTAGCGTGATAACATCGGTGACCCGAAAACTAAGGTATTTTTCCATTAATTTTTCAGGTTCAATTATTACTTTCGATTTGTGATTTTTCTTATAATTTTTCTTATATTGTGTGAATTAAACCCCCACCCCCACCCCCCAATTTCGTTACTTTGTTTTGTTTGAACTCGCTCACCTTTACCGTTAAAAATTCCTCGTGGGAACGATATCTACTTACCACTACTACAATAAATTATATTAACGGAAGTGATTTCTTTTTAAATTAGTTGCAGGCAACAGCAGTACTAATAATTTCCATCTTCTTCATCGAAAGATCGGAAAGTTGTCCACAAATAAATCTGTTGTAGTCTTTCAATATAGTCACCATAACATCATACCCAAGATACCAGGACAACTAACAGCCACCAAAGATTCATAAGGAGAAGAATATGTAGCTACAGAAACAATATAATCCACAATCAGAAAATAAAGATAAGGTTATGAGACCTTGACAGAAACTTGAAACACTAACTCTAAAATGATACCCCACAAAATTAGCTTTAAATATGATTTAAGACCATCCTCAATTTTCTTTCAAGAATGAAAGGATACACACCTACAGAAACTCATACACATAACCAAAAAAACACAACAAGAAGATCACAGATTTTTTAGTCGAAACACCCAAAAACCAAAAGAGAAAATCACAACCGCACCAACACTCAATCAATGACAACAAACCAAAGAAAAACGTAGCACACACACTTCAACCCAGGTCACGTGATACACTTCAAAAGTTTGTAACATAGGGAGTTGTATATTAACACAACAGCTATAGAGCCTTATGGAAAATCACCTAAAAAATACCAACTGCCAAGTCATCCAACATCTGCCATTTTTCCATTTTCCAAAAACAACAACATTCAACCTACTAACCATATGAATCGCAGCCACATTACAGCTGCCATTATCAATTCAAATTGGATAGCAATTATTCCAAAATAGATTATAAATTTAAATCCCATCTTAATTAGGATTTTAAATCTTATCAACTTGTCTTAGAAAAGTCCCACATAAACTCAACTAAGTCCAATTTTCAAATAATATCCAAAATTAAATAACAAGATCTTATATCCTATATTTTAACAATCTCTCCCTTTTGATATTATTTGTCACATAATTGAAACTTTCCCTAAAGAATATAATTGGACATATAACATTGAATTCACAATACACAAAAGATCTCCCCCTTAATCAGTTAATAAGATATAAACATAAGTAGTTATTCAAAGATAAAATATCAAAAATTAACATAACCCAAGCAATAAATCAAACATAGATGTTTCGACATAGTGTTCCCCCCTTAGGACAAAAGATGTCAAAAAATGCAATCAAGAAGCATCAGAAAATCGAAGAACCCTTTGCTTCAATTGACGAAGAACATCAATCCCCATTTGAAAGATAACCTAAATCCTGTTGATTTCAATAACCAAAATAGTAGGTGGATTGATAGATGAAGAGGCCGATTCATCAAAAGGTCTAAACGGAGTGTAGGCAAATCAACCACCTAAGCTTGCTTATTCACATTCAAAATCCTTGGTAAGTAGTTTTAAACAAGGCTTTATTGAGCCGACTCACTCAACCTTTGATAGTATTCCTCATCCTCATAACTCGTGAAAGTAATTTACGCCTAATAATATGATCGACTCATCCTAACCTCAACAGAGGATTTTCTCAACAACTATTAACAATAAAGATAATAAATAAACAACTCAAGTGATTAAAATAATAAAGAGCATAATGAATATGTTTGAAATAAGAAAGACAACTTCCCTAATAATTTCCATGTTCTTTATTGAAAAATTGAAAAGTTGTCCACAAATAAATCTGTTGTAGTCTTTCGATATAGTCACCGTAACATCATACCCGCGATACCAAGACAACTAACAACCACCAAAGATTCAAAAGGAGAAGAATATGCAGTTGCAAAAACAATATAATCCACAATAAGAAAACAATGATAAGGCTATGAGACCTTGATAGAAACTTGCAGCACCAAGTCTAAAATGGTATCCTACAAAATTAGATTCAAATATGATATAAGACCATCCTCAATTTTCGTTCAAGAGTGAAAGGATACACAGTTGCAGAAAATCATACACATAACCAAAAAACACAGCAAGATGATCACAGATCTTCCAGTCGAAATACACAAAAATCAAAAGAAAAAATCATAGCTGCACCAACACTCAATCAATGACAACAAACCAAAGAAAAATACAACTATTAACAATAATAGAGGATTTTCTCAACAACTATTAAAATAAAGATAATAAATAAGCAACTCAAATGATTAAAATAATAAAGAATATAACAAATACGCTTGAGATAAGAAAGACAACTTCCCTAATAACTTCCATCTTCTTCATCGAAAGATCGGAAAGTTGTCCACAAATAAATATGTTGTAGTCTTTCGATATAGTCACCATAACATCATACCCACGATACCAGGACAACTAAAAGCCACCAAAAGATTCAAAAGGAGAAGAATACGTAGCTAAAGAAACAATATAATCCATAATAAGAAACTAATGATAAGATTGTGAGATCTTGATAGAAACTTGTAGCACTAAGTCTAAAATGGTATCCCACAAAATTAGCTTAAAATATGGTTTAAGATCATCCTTAATTTTCGTTCAAGAGTGAAAGGATACACAACTGCAAAAAGTCATACACACAACCAAAAAAACATAGCAAGATGATCATAGATTTTCTAGTCGAAACACGCAACAGCCAAAAGAGAAAATAACAATTGCACCAACACTTAATCAATGACAACAAACCAAAGAAAAACGCAGCACACACATTTCAACCCAGGTCACGTGATACACTTCAAAAGTTAGTAGCAGATGGAGCTGTATCTTAACACAACAGCTATAAAACCTTATGGAAAATCATCTAAAAAATAGCAGCTGCCAAGTCATCCAACATATTTCATTTTTCCATTTTCCAAAAATGACAACCTTCAACCCACTACCTATATGAATCCTAGCCACATTACAGCTGCCATTATCAATTCAAATTGGATAGCATTTTTCCCAAAATAGATTATAAATTTAAATCCCATCTTAATTAGGATTTTAAATCTTATCAAACTTATCTTGGAAAAGTCCCATATAAACTTAACTAAGTCCAATTTTCAAATAATATCTAAAATTAAATAACAAGATATTATAACCTATATCTTAACAATCGCCCCCTTTTGGCATTATGTGTCACATTTTTGAAACTCCCCCTAAAGGAGATAGTTGGACATATAACATCGAATTCACAATCCATAAAAGAACTCCCCCTTAATCATTCAATAAGATACAAACATAAGCAGTTATTTGAAGAGAAAACATCCAAAATTAACATAACTCGAGCAACAAATCAAAAATAGATGTTCTGACATAATGTTCTCCCCCTTGGGACAAAAGATGTCAAAAAATACAATTAGGAAGCATTTGAAAACTGAAGATCCCTTTGCTTCAATTGATGAAGAACATCAATCCCCATTTGAACGATACCCTCAATCTGGTTAATTTCAATAACCAAAGTAGCAGGCAAATTGATGGATGAAGAGGTCGATGCATCAAAAGGTCTAGATGAAGTATAGGGCAAATCAACCACCCATGTTTGGTTATTCACATTCAAAATTCTTGGTGACATATTCATCAATGTCACCTGTTTAAGAGCACTTGAATCCAACCGAGGAACACCATTGACATAAAGAAATCGAGTGATTAAGCATGGAAAGTATAACAAGGAATGAGGCTTACCAATAATTGCTAACATTGCTTCAATGACAAGTCTACCTAAATTGAAGTTTTCCCTAATTCTAATGGCATAAATAAGCTTAACTAGCGTTGAATAAACTGATACCACATGTGTACTTAGCAATCAATTTGCTAAAACCAACTTATGAATAACAAAGCATTTCAGCGTCAACATAAAAGCACACAAAACAAAAGTTGATAGCCAAGTAGTTAATCTTCCTCCAGATACCATAGTTGCAATCATATCATTTGGTACATTCCAATCATCACTATAAGTAAGATTTCCAAGCAGATTATCAAATCTCAAAAATAAATTCAGTCTACCAGGATCAAATGAAATCAATTTACCTCTCACATACACCAGTTGATGGCAACACAACAGATTTAGTCAAGAGCTCATTATCCAAATTACATTATAATTCTTTTATCAAATCAGAATCAAAATGTTGCCGCAACATGCAGCTTGCAATAAATTTCTTTTAGATAGCAAAACATCCAAACCAAATTGCTGAAATTAATCTAAGTTTATATGATGGTCAATAACTAACTCGATGTTTGCGATACTGTCCCATTTTTATGCTGCAGCAGAAGTGTAGAATTTATAGGATACAGTGGAAGTGTTTCTGCTTGAGCTATTGGAACATAGACTTTATGTCATTGATTTCCTTCTCATTACGTAGTTGCGTTTCTAACAAACTTTTCATTCCTTCCTCTAAATGACGTACTTCTGAACTTCTCGTATCTTCTGGCATTTTTTCATTGGGCACGTTAAAGACCGTTTTGCTCTGATACCATCCGCTGTGATATTTTAGTAACAAACAGAAGATTACGTGAATAGAGAAGAAGAAGGTTTGTATTGCTTAATGATTTTTACATGTTGTACTCTATCATTACAACGGCTATATAAACGATAGTAGAGCGACACGTGTTCTTATTCTAGATAGTTCGATATCTATTACATATACAATGCGTTTTTTAACTTTCCTTTTGTTGGTTCCTCTGATGCCATTTCCCATCATGTTGCGATGTCATCCTTTGTTTCTTCACAAGCTTGCCTGTTTTTCGTATCACATCAAAAGCCTTAATCACTTGTTTTACATTCAGAATCTTGATGGGTAAGACTTACTTTCATTAAGAATGGAAATAACATCTCCCTTTTGGAACTCTTCTAGAATGTTTCCTCAAATTACCTTCTTTTCCAACCTCAAGAATCGTAATCGTCACTCCTAAGCATGAAGTAAAACATATCATGCTTTATCATATGCAAGATTCATTGGTGAAATTAAAAGAAAAATGGTTAAATAAGTAAAGATAATTAATTTATTATTTGGATAAAAAAAGAGAGATCATGTACAGTGAAAAAAATGTATGTCTCCCAGGAGATAGAGGATATTACTTCAAAATCTCAATTTTAAGTAGCTAATGTTATGTATGAGGATGAGACTCCTTACTACTCACCTATTAATCATAACAGAGGTAGTAACAAGAAATTGAATAGAAAAAAAGGAAGTGCTTCAAGCCAACCTCTTCGTAATTACTATACTTTCTTTGAATGTTAAAAAATAGAAAGTTTTGTAGCATTATCTAGGTGTTATTAAACCTTTTCTTATTAGATTTTTGGAAACTAAGCTAAAAAAGGATAGATGCAAAAATTTTAAATTTTTGAAAAAGCACTAGCTTATGATCTTTAACTATTAGTTCCATTATAATGGTAAACTGGTGATTGCATTTGACCTAATATGATTGAAGTAGCACATTCAATAATTGAAGATCAACTTATTCATTTATCAGCTAGAATGAGGTAGGAGAATATTAAGTTTCAAGTAATCTTTATCTATACATTTAATCATGTGTTTTAGAGGATCTCTTTGTGGAACAAATTAAGGGAAATTGGATCTCTTATTAACTATCTTTCAGTCATTCTTAGAGACTTCAACATTATATTTCGTCCTTCAGAAGCTAAGGGAAACTCATTCCTTAAGAATTTTTCAAAAGATTTGCTTGGTTATGTAAGTAGCAATCAGGTAATTAGTTGAAAAATGCAGGGACATTTCTTTATTTTGAGAAATAAACAGAAAGTAAGATGGTTCCTAAGAAAACAGATTAATAGAGCTCTAGTTAATAATCTTTGGATTTTTTTAACAGTAAAGCTTCTTTCAAAAACCCCTTAATCTCTAATCTTGCTCTTATTGTAACTCAGAACTTCTCCAATATTACAAGGATGAAATATTTATTCAGGTTTAATGATAACCTAAAACACCTCACTCCTGTTTGACACACATACATGCGCCCTATGATCACACATGCACTTGCTTGACAAAAGTGACGTTTTAACTATCTCACCTTCACTTTATCACATGGCATTGTAAGTAAAACCATAAATAACACATTGTCTGAAAATTGAAATTTTCTTCATTTCATTTCTCAAACTATAATTCACACTGTAGCATTAACCATCATCATATTTAACAATGTCAACCTTGAGTGTTTACAACTCAGTCTACATCATATGCTACATAAGGAAACTAAACAAAAATTAAAACAAACTATTTTTTTAGTCCTAATTGATTAACCTTTGATTCATAACTTGTATCCAAAATGCAGTCTTAGCAGCTAAGTCATCGCTCTCTTGAACTTGAAATTGTCAACATTGCAATTTTGGAGAGTTTTGCGAACTCAGTAAAGTAACCATCCTCGATGATTCACT
>JANSVB020000458.1:3026037-3037908 GCA_025504935.2 Erythroxylum haughtii
TCTTCCCTTCTACTTCCTTCCATTTTCGTGTTTCTACTCCATTTATAGGCAAGACAACACTTCTTCTTCCAATTATGCCCTTAATGATTGAGAATTGTCCCATTTACCCCTTCCATTTATGCCTTATGTCTTTTACACATAAGTGTCTTGCCAAAAGCACCCTTGAATATTCTGACATAACACTTTATTCTAGAAGACTCTTCTCTATTGTCTTACGTTTTCAATGACACCAAAAGCATTCAATTTGGTTCAGTAGTGTGAAAGTTATACTCCAATATCTCCGGATTGCTTTTATTCCGAGACAGTACCATATACACCACTTCCATCTAAAAATTGAAACTCTTAAAGTTCGATTAAGAATTTGATTTCTTCATATCATTTATAGCCCTATGTTTCTAATTTACTCCAAATTGAAAATAATCGCATTTGGAAATCTACAGATCAAGATATCATCAAAATACTGAAGTATGTTTAGTAGAATAACACCAGTTCATACTATTTAAGGGTACACTCACTATATCCATTTCACTTTTTCACTCAATCTTTCTCAATCTGATTTAGAGGGCTATGAATTTTGGTATAGATGTAGAGAAATGTCTTACGAGTCCAATGGTTCAAGAATCAAGTCATTTGAATGTCTAGAGAGGAAGTTATGATCAAAAGAAGCGACTATGTTCATGACCTCAATCGTTTTACTTTCTTCCATCTCATTTCTTCCGTCTCATTTCTTCCGTCTCATTTCCTTACTTCTCATTTCTTCCGTCTCATTTCTTTCGTCTCATTTTCTTTCATCTCACTTTTTGCGTCTCACTTCTTGTGTCTCACTTTTTGCGTCTCACTTCTTGCGTCTCACTTTTTGCGTCTTACTTTTGCATCTTACTTCTTGTGTCTCAATTTTTGCATCTCACTTTTTGCGTCTCAGTTTTGCGTCTCACTTCTTGCGTCTCAGTTTTTGCGTCTCAGCTTTGCGTCTCATTTCTTGCGTCTCACTTTTTGCGTCTCACTTTTTGCGTCTTGCGTCTCACTTTTACGTCTCACTTCTTGCGTATCACCTTTTGCGTCTCACTTTTGCGTCTCACTTCTTGCTTCTCACATATAACGATCATAACTTTTGACTCCAATGTCTAAAATTTTCATACTATATACCATTGGAAAGATAAAAGAAAGATATACAACTTTCCAAAAGTCATCTTGGTTAAAATCTCTTTATTTCAATCCCAAATTTGCCCCTAAATTCTGAAGATGAATTTTCCATTCACACATCGACGTACTGGATCAACTTCATAACTTCATGAAATTTTGAGACTTTTAGAGATAGAACTGAAATTCGATATCTTCATAAGAAATGTAGCCATATATCTCTAGTTTAATCCAAATTAAGAATCTTCTAGTTTGGGGAACTAGAGAAAACGTTATAGCTAAAAGACTAAAGCATATTCAATGAACATTTTTCAGATCACTACCAATTTTATTTCCAAATCTTCCCTTATCTCAACTCTTAACTAGATCACTCTTTCCACTTCCTCTACTTCTCACTTTCAATAACATCACATTTAAAAACAATCATACCCGAAAGTTGTCAATGAATGCATGTACACTTATTTTTGTGAAAAGATTCAATATTCATGTGCATATTTGCTAACATTATACATAAGCAAGAAAAATGCATTTCCTTAATCTCTCTTTGAGCCTACATGCATTGAAATTTCAAGTCTTAACCCTTAATATGGGGATGAGATGTTACATATGACATTACTCAATTCATATAATATCAACCTCAACCATTTAACCACAAAATTCCTCAAACTTACATAATCTTCACCTAGTCCAAATTCATCATCTAATCCACCAATCAATTTCATTTTTATTTTCGACACACTAATTAGCTTCCTACTTATATAAATTGATGTCCAAACACAAAAAAAAATGAAATCAAACCAATTCTAAATCATTTCTTTTCTTCATTAGCATTAAAACCATGTTATGAATATCATAAAACATCAAAATAGAATTTTGGATCATATCACACTAAAAACCATAGCCATGGTTGATTCTTTCAAGCTTGATTTCTTGATTTTTTTTCTTGTTTTGAACCCTTAAATGCTTCCAAGCTTATTATCTACTTTATGGCAAGTTAAAAACCGCCAAAAATTCACAAAATTAGTAGCTTAAACTAGGAAAAAATTACCACTTTTTCTTTCAATCTCTTGGATAATTGGTAAGCACCTATACTTGATCAAGATTTCTCCAAATCCATCAAAAACATCAGCCCTCTTCTTCCTCTTCTCCTTGGCCGAAAGTCACCTTGGTTACTCTCTTTTTTCTTTTCATTTTGGCTGTCACGATCCACTCTCCAAATGAAGCAATTTTGTCTTAATTCTTGCTTTTTATACTATTTAGTGCATTACACATGTCATCTTCTAATTGGTCATCTCTATTGACTCATCCCCATTCAATTAATGATTATTAACCCTTAAGAAAGCTGCTAATTGGTCATTAAGTGTAACTCATTAATCCACTAATACCATTTTATACAAAAAGATCAAATTGCTCTTTAATGAGTTTAATTCACCTACTAACCAAATTAAATTCCAAAAATATTCCGCAACCATCTTATCATTAAATTGACCATGAAATACTCTAATTAGGGTCAATACTTATTGATTGGATTCTTTACAAAAATTTCAAATGGGTTTAAAATCATCAATACCTATTATTTTCCAAAAAGGACATTTTAATCCTAAACTTTTGAAACTCCTCAAATTCATCCAATAAAACTTTTTTTTCAATCTGTTTCAGTATCATTAGACTCTAATGCCTAGTCTAGATATTTCCAATTTTTTCAAGGTTGGGTCCCCAAAATTATTATTTAAGCATAAATACTATTCACCTGGATTCACTATTCATCCCAAAATACTATTCATCGAAAATAAAAATTTATATTCAAATGTAAGGAAAAGTTTGTTTTTTTTCAAAAATGGGGTATGCAATATTTCGTTATTCATAAAGAATTGGCTAATACTTGAATGAAAAAATATCATTAGAACTTTTAAATAGGAATCCTTATAGGATTTACAGGAACTTAAGAAAGATAGAGACAATTTTCTTAAGCTTATGTGATGAGTTGAAGAGTTTAGAAGCCCTAAAGCTAACGAGTCATTTGACTGTGGAGGAACAAGTTGCAATTTTCTTGATGACTATAGAGCATAATACAATAACCAGAGTAAAATGCAAATGTTTACAACATTCTAGCTGGGTAAATTCAAAGTATTTTCACAAATTCCTATACACAGTTAATTTTCTTATGAAACGAGTCATTATTTCACCATCTTTTATGAATACAGCTCCTGAGATTTAACATAATTCAAAATTCTTTCTATATTTTTAGGTACATTTATATACTTAATTACTTTTTTATTATGTCCTTATGATTAATAATTATTTTAATAGCGTAATTTTATTTTTTAGGATTGTATAGAAGCAATAAATGGTACACATATTGATGCACATATTTCAACCGATGAATAGATACCATATAAGGGTACATGGATTAATTTAACCCAAAATATTATATTCTGATACTCATTTGACACATCTTTCAAATATGTAATGTCTGGATGGGGAGATATTATAAATGACTCTCGAGTTCTTTTAGAAATAGTAGCAAATCTAGCAAACTAATTTCTATGCCTCTACGAGATATGACATTATTTTAAATAAATATAATAATTAGAACTAATTTTAAATATTTTTGTTAATATTATGTTCTTTTTTTGTTAGGTAAGTTCTATTTGTTTGATTCAGGCTATACCAATATGCCTCTTTTTTTACTATGCCGAGGTGATAGATATTATTCACAAAAATTGTTTAATTATAGGATTCTTTTTTAAGAAATGTTATTGAAAAATGTTTCATCATTCTAAAAAGCAAGATTCCCTATTCTTTCAGATGTGTCAAGCTATGATATAAAGAAATAAAAATTCATTATTATTGCTTGTTACCTTATACATAATTATAGTAGAATGTATGGACAAAACTGTAAATGAAGAATAGTAAATGACGATTGTGTTAAAATTGACTATAATGTGTAAATGACGATTGTGTTAAAATTGAAGAACAAATTAGGAATGTAGTAGACTATAATATTACTCTTGCATAACTTTAAAGTATGTCTCAAAAGCAAGATAAAATTGCTATAACAAAATAAATGATTATATCAATTCCAATTGATTTATATTTTGAAGTATTATAATATGATGAATATTTTTTATTAATTAGAATAATTTAATGTAATTTTTATATTTTTTAAATTTTATTATATAAAATTAATGTGTAAATTTCTTTACTTATACAAAATATTAACACATTTTTAATTCTAATCATAATGAGAATTAATTATTTGAAAGAATACAATTTCTTATATGAAAAATAATTAAATTAAAGTTTAATATTACCATAAAAACATGATTATGAAATCAAATATGTTTTTATTTTTAATTTTTTATCACAAATCTCAATCAAATATTTTTTTGTTTTTATTCTTTTTACTACATATTCTCAGTTAATTTTTTTTATTTTAATAAAAATAAAAATAAAAATCACAATAAAAATTTAAAAAAATGAAATAAATTGTAATTAAACTGGCCCTAAATTATTTACGGGCTAAGCACACTTTACAGGAAGATTGGAAGAATATGATTGAATAAGCCGGCCTATAGGATGGCTCTCTTTCCACTTTAAAGAAACATATTGCCACCAAATCCCTCCTTGCATGGTCACATTTAAGTCAGGTCCGAAGCAATAAATCTCATATCTCCAAATAAGCAAGCTCGGCTGCTCCGCCAATTTGTCTGCATGTTAGACAATGCTTTTAAAGAAAAGTTGCTAGCATGATATATATAGAACTCTGATGGCTCTACTTGTTCTTCGCTCATAAACATTGTGATATCTGCATTATCTTCTTTCAATTCGGATAATCCTCTCCTTTCTAAAGCGTATGCATAAACCATAGCTTGCACCTATTGTCAAAGATTTGAAGTTGCAATTTCAGATTATCTTGGAGACTAACTTTTTCTTAATTGTAAGTTCTTTTATGAGTTAGTATGTAAGCATGTAAACAAACTCACGTTTTAATAATAATTATGATTATTATTAAGATGTGAAATTCTTGTTTATTAGAAAATGAAGTAATTATTATTATATTTGCATTTATTAGATGCTTGAAATCAACAACAAATGCAATTTGTTCTAAACACTAACACGAAGAAAGGAAGGTGTGAAACTAATACATATACTATTAATCCAATGACAAAAAAGTAGCAGGATTAGAATTGTACAGAAGTGAAGAAAATGGCCTAAGTGGTTCGATTATTGATCTTAGGGTGTCAGATGCTAATGGCGAATCGGACAATAAGCAAAATGGTCCTTGGAAGCATAAGACATTGAAACATCCACCTGAAATGGGAAATGACAATTATTGGGTATGGTTCATTGCCAGAACATATTATGCAGAGAATCTATGATAGAAAAGTCTGTTAAATAGAAGATTTAGAACCCATTTTATTGCTTTCTCCACATTTTTAGTGCAAATAAAAGAAGAACTTAAAGAAACAAATGTGATGCAGTGCATACCAAAAATATCGCCTGCACAGAATGTATTGTATCCAGACAAAGAGTTGAATATAACATCATTGATGATTGTCAACTTCGAGGACTCCATAACCTATGGAATTACTATGAACAAAGAAGTGAAATTTGACGTTGCAACAATCGAACAGTTAAGTAATTAAGGACACCTTTAGGCTTACCAAACTACCTTGTAAAAGAGAAGTATGGGAACATTGACAAGACTATGTTTTAAAAGCAAGTCGCTAGACACAATCAAACGCCAATCTTCTTGTGTCTAGACCAACATTTTTACAGCTACCTTAGACTTCGATGCCTATGTCTCATTTAAGCTCTTGAACAGTCTCAAAATTCTCAGTCTGTTTCGCAATCCATAAAAGCTTCTACTTCTACATTTCTGCTTGAAGTTCTGAAACTTAAACGAGTTATTGAGGTAAGTAAAGCATCCTGCTGTCTTCTGTCTTTATCAATGATTAAGATATAGTGACAGGAGCGAACTCAAAGTGACCAAATTTCAGTCTTTGATCTTTTTTCTTTTTATTGTTTTGGTTGGAAAGGAAAGATCAAGCAAGCAACTTTGTGATTTTGAAACATAACCCAGTTGTGTTTTATGTCTCAGAATGAACTTTATAACTTTTACTTGTTCATTTGTTTCTTTCTTTTTGCTTTGCGTCACAAGCTCGAAATGTATTAAGAATTGGCAGTGCAATTTGTCCTCGAAGAATGGGAAAGAAAAGAGTAATGGTGCCAGCTAAGGATGTGAACTTGTCCACTGTCAAGTACGTGCCTGAGATCATCCAAGGTCCGTGTTCACAACCTTTGCACAAGTATCTAAACTTCTAGCAGTGTAGCTGTTTAAGTTTTGTTATGTTTAAGGGAAAGAGATAATCTCATTCTTGTTGACTTACACAGCTCCACGCTTAACCGGGTGGATGATTAAGTTGTTTGTGAGGATGCTTGAAGCACCAGTGGTGGGGTCTTTGATCATATCAAAATTGAAGAAGCAAAACAAGATGGATGAGGTCTGCCTTAAAAAGAATCTTCTTCTTCATTGTGTATTGGATTGGAGGCTTTATTGAGTGCAACGGCAGAGATAACTTACTAGGACTGTTTTCAATGTCTTTCATTCTCAGTTATTGCGAAACACGGAGATTCCAGAAGCACCCATGTTTAAACCTGAATTTCCTCCACAAGGTTTGTTGCCACAGTGCTTCTGGTATAGTTTATACTGAAATTTGCGTATGCAATGTTGCCTACATTTAATGTAAAATTAGAAAGATTGAGCTACATTATTAAATGGAAGTAAGCCTGGCGACCATGTAATTCTGTAGGCAAGCATATCTAATTCTAAGAAGTTATGGCGTGAATTTTATATTATGTAACTGCAGAGGCAGAACCTGGTGTTTTTGTCCTCGACGAACAAGGAACAACTGAAGAACGCGTCGAGTCAGCCTTGAAGTGCCTTCCTGATTACGATCCTTCTAGCTGTTGGAGTGGGGGCCCGGCTTCTTCATTTAGGTATTGGAGGATACGTGATTATGCACATGCTTATCGGTCAAAGCTCGTAACCCCATCAATGGTATGTCACATTACTATTCTCCTCTTTAACAAATTGTAGTGTAAGGATCTCACTTTTTTTAATCTTAATGAAGGTTGCAGAGCACATAATCTCAGTAATAAAGGAGTTTGGAAAGAAGGACCCCCCAATGCCGTTATTGGTTTCTTTTGATGAGGAGGGAGTTCGGAAGCAAGCTGCAGCATCTACAGGGAGGTTTGAGGAAGGTATTGAAGAAAATTTGTAGGATAATTTATTAGTGGCATGAAGAAGTATGGTCCACTCTGAGAGATTTGATTGTGGTTGTTCTGCAGGAAGTCCGATATCCATTTTGGATGGCATTTTCATTGCAATCAAGGACGATATAGATTGCTATCCTCATCCAACTAAGGGTAAGTATGTTGCTACAAGTTATTTTTCTCCTTAAAATAGGTGGTAAAACTAGTAAATCATATATGACAGGTGCAACAACATGGATGCATGAGGTTCGAGAGGTCGAAAAGGATGCAGTTAGTGTTTCTAGACTACGAAGCTGTGGTGTGATATTTGTAGGCAAGGCAAATATGCATGAGATAGGAATGGGAACAACTGGAAATAATTCCAACTATGGGTCAGTCAAAGTCAGCTCGTTACTTAAAATGTGACTCTGGTCATTTTGAGCATACTTTTTAATATCTTCTTAATCCATAGATTGTTTTTATTCGGGTGCAGAACAACGAGAAACCCGCATGACTTGGATAGGTACACTGGTGGATCTTCTTCAGGCCCAGCAGCAATTGTTGCTTCAGGACTGTGCTCTGCTGCTTTGGCAACAGATGGTGGAGGTTGTGAAAATATTTCATTTGTGAATATATATTTGATTTGTGATTAATTTACTGTGGAAAAGACAGGTTCAATCAGAATTCCATCTTCACTTTGTGGTATAGTGGGACTGAAAACAACATATGGTCGAACAGATGTAGGAGGGTAATCTTTCTGTTGTATAGCTTTAGCATCAAACTTGCTATTCTTATTTTTGCACCGAGTAATTTTTTCACCGAATGCTACCCTGTGCAGTTCTCTATCTGATTCTGGGACAGTGGAAATAATTGGACCACTTGCATCTTCGGTGGAAGATGTCATGCTAGTGTAAGTCTTTCAATGTAAGCATGATGCGAGTTAGATCTAACAAGCGGCAGTTTTCAGAATCTGATACTCTTGGCATTAATAAAAACAATATTGTTTTACTTGGTACATCAAAAAGCATCAACTACAATTCTCTCATACATCTACTGGGATCTGATCATTTGAATCCCAACTTACCGGACACTAGGCTAAATCCTTATGGTTAGACAAAATCGTTCTTCATTTGTAGGTCTTTATAGTTTCATAAGTGGTAGGATGTGATTTTTGGACATTGCAACTCTGTCCATCCTTGCATTTATCATCTTGAGTTATCGTGTTTGTTACTCATGTTAACCTACAGGTATTCGGCAATCTTGGGATGTTCTCCTGAGGATAGAATCAGCTTGAATCCGGTAACCTAAACTCTACTCCTTTGTTTTCTGCATAAAAGATAATATTCTTGCTTTTTCTTCCGTTTCTGTCATTAGAGGCCCCTTCAATCCATGCTGCTTGTTTCTGTCATCTATTATGCTTATTATGTGTTTTCTTTTTTCTTTTAACAGCCTCCTCCTTGTTTGCCAAATTTGTCATCATACGAAAACATAGATGCTTTAGGTACAGTGCGACTGGGGAAGTATTCAGCGGTAGTAATCCAACCTCTTCCCTTGCTCACATAGATTTAGTTCATTGTGGTTCAAGCCTTGGATAACCATCTTTCCTAAACGGAGCTTACTTACACTGCAGTGGTTTAATGATGTAATTTCAACTGATATCTCTGACACTTGTGAGGACATTCTTAACCTTCTAATGAAAACACATGGCTGTGAAGTAAGTCCTTGATCATCAGTATTCTTACTGCACAGATAAATCTCAGCATCAGCTATATTTATTTTTCCCGTCCAACTGAACCGGTTACAGATGGTTGAGATTGTTATACCTGAGCTTCATGAAATGAGCACCGCTCATCTTGTTTCAATTGGATGTGAAACACAATGTGGATTGAGCTCTTTTTTGGAGGATGGGTATGGCTTATTTCCTTTTTGTGGAGTGCACGATACAATCTGAGCTTTGTCAAGCAGATAAAAGATAGTGAGATGATTATACAATCGTCAACTCTCTGGTTGGTCTCTAATTGACAAGATCTCCTGTTCCTCGTTATTTTTGCAGGAAAGGTGCCAAGTTTACATACGATGTCCGTTCAAATCTAGCAGTGTTTCAATCATTCAGTGGAGGAGATTATGTTGCAGCCCAGTGCATAAGGTGAGGCTCACTTCTGCCTATCTACCATACAAATTGGCAGACCGTTGTGTATATTTTTTTAGTTTACATGTTTAGTGAAATCTCCTTGCTCAAATTGTCACTTTTTTCTTCAACCCTATTGGTTCAGGAGAAGAATAATGCACTATCACATGGAGATTTTCAAAAAGGCTGATGTCATAGTGACCCCAACAACTGGGTACGCAACCCTTAATATCAACTTTCAATGTGCTCTTTTGAATGAAGTCCTGAATCTGCGGCAGATGTTCTTACATCCAGGAAAATGAGCAAGCATTTACTATTGTAGGGACTGCGGTTGACTCCAAAAGATTGACATATATATGCTTGCATCTACCAAATGCCGTTATATGCAATTCTTGGCATCTTCATTCGCACTTTGATATCTAATCAGCAGAAATGCTATTGTTATTGGAAATTTTGTTTGTCATTCAGAATATTTTGCTCCAGCTGGAAGGTGGTGTGCTGCTCATTATTCTTAACATCCATCAACTGAATATAGGATTTTTTCAGTCTATGAATGTGTTTTCATTTTCTCCCTTTCTTGGTTTTGTGAATGCCAGTATGACAGCACCCGAGATACGTCCAAGTGCCCTTAAATACGGAGAGACTGATATGCAGGTTACAGGTTTGTCTCGTGATACTTGTTTTTCATAATCTTCACGCATAAATCAACTGGTGAATTGAAAAGCACGAGTGTAGGAATTCTTTTACCCAATTTCAGTGAACTATCATATTTTCTTCCTCTTGTATGCCTTGTTTATTTTGTTTTTTTCATTGAAGATCTGCTGCGGAGACCTGCTTGTCCTCATCCAGTTTAGGTCTTTTCATGTTTTTAAGGCAGTGCTTTATGCTTTAACACTTGTAATGAGGATGAATTTTATGCAATTCCTTTAGTGGCCTGAGTCATTGAGTAACGAATATCATTGCTTTCGAACAGTAAATAATCACATGTAGAAGTAGAACACTGCTTAACTTGCATCGCTTCTAATGACCAAGTTTCTACCTTACTTGAGGCTTAACCATAAATATTCCTTTTTTAAGCTATCGTTGGTACTCAAAAGTGTATTGCATCTTTTGTCGTCATTGATACTTTATGATGATGCATGATTTCCTCGGTTGCAGGTTATCTGATGCGGTTTATAGTAGCACCAAACCTTCTTGGTCTTCCTGCTATTTCTATTCCTGTGAGTTACCTTCTTTGCTCTTCTTGACCATGAGAAACCTCTATCTGATATTTCAGGAGGGCAATGTCAAATAAACTAAAATCGCCCATTTCAGGTTGGCTATGATAAACAAGGGCTTCCTATAGGACTGCAAATAATTGGTCGTCCATGGGCTGAAGCAACGATTTTGCGTTTAGCTACCGCAATAGAAGTACAATTTCTTATAACTTTAAAATGAAACTGTTCTTTGCTTCATTGGTGAACAATTTGTATAAAGACACTTTTTTTTTTTGTGCTTCCAGGAGCTATGTGTAAGGTCCAGGAAGCAGCCTGCATCCTTCTATGATGTTTTGAAGGCGAAATAAAGGATTGCACATTTGCTTGGTATGGCTTATGATTTCTCTCAAAAGTCCCTGAAATGACTTGACCATTTTCTTTTCCTATTTCCATGCTTGAGAAAGACAATTCAGTATTCCGCTTTACAGAAAACAGATAAGCTCCACACTTTACATTATTAATCAAAGGCATATCATGGATGGTTCATACTCAACATCGACTTTATCTGGGGTCTCTTTCTGAAGTATCCTTCTTTTATGCACAAGTTGTTGCTTGAAACAACTAGTAAACATTGCAAACATTATACAATTGCAAAACCAGCTGCCGGATATACATCAACTTATAGTATCCTAGAAATTCTTCCTCCAAAATTGTGAGATTACTGGACGCAATGCAATACCAAATTGCACCAAATAAAGTTGATTGCAACACATAAGATGAAGTAAGATGGGATTATAAAACTTACTAGAAAAGTTGTGTATTCAGATAAGAAGATGACTGATACGACACCTCCAACACATTAGGAGTCCTATTACAATTAGGAGTCTTATCTTTTATTAAGATTAAAAGTCTATCTTTTATTACGATTAGAAATCTTATCTTTTATTACGATTAGGAGTCTATCTTTTATTGTGATTAGGAGTCTTATCTTTTATTACGATTAGGAGTTTATCTTTTATTGCGATTAGGAGTCTAGCATTATAAATATTTGATAGTTAGAGCAAGTAGGTAGGCTTTTGAGAAAATTAATTCCTTTGTTTTGGAGTTTAGTCCTCTCCATACGGACTGATTTGGGAGTTTAAGATTCTT
>JANSVB020000458.1:3060349-3070550 GCA_025504935.2 Erythroxylum haughtii
GTGTAGGTGGCTTGTAAGGTGCAAAGGGAATGTATTTAGGTGGCTTATAAGAAGATCTTGTGGATTTCTCTCAAATATCTCATGCTTAACCCTCTTTATTCACGCTATGGAATAAACATACATCTCATCTCTAAAATCTTAATACATAAATCATGTATTAAATCTTCTAATTTTTCTCTTTTAATTCAATCAATATAAAAACATGAATTCATTACAAGAAAACTAAAAATTCATTGAAATAAAAGTCAATTAAAGTTTATTACATCCTAGTTTTATACTTCCTAAATCTATATCTAAATTTAATTCATAATCAAATAAAGAATCTCAACAAAAAAATAATAAAGAAATGATTGTTCTTTAATCTTGAATATTTAAAGAATTCTTATTGAAATTTTATTTTGTCTTCAAAGAATGATGTAATCTTGATCAAAATTGATGTAGAATAGCTTTAAAATGATTTCTTAATGTTTCTTAGTCAAAGAACTTCCTTTTTTAATCTCTATTTTTCTTATTTGAAACCCTAGTTTTTAAATGAGCTACACGACCCGAAATAAGGGTTTCCATAGTTGATTGTGTTCTCTTAAAAGTTCAAAAATCTATAATGCCAAAATAGGACAATATAGGGTGGCATATTAGTCATCTAGGGGCAATATGAATGTGTGTGGGGTGCGTAGGAGAAGAAGAAGCAACCATTTTAAACATGGCTCTTAACACACTAGGGTATAGGTGATGTTTATATTTACATAAATTCTTCTAAAATTGCTCTAATTCAGTTCAATTCTTTTGAAATTTCACTCCTTTCCTTGATATAAGCAAAAATAAGACTTGAAATGGTAATACTTTTCAAATTGAGTATTAAATCCTTTAAAAATCTAAAAAATATGAATGATATATTATAAAATAGTGTTAAAAGTAATTTATTTCTAATATACATTAGAATTCTTACCTCTTTTAAACTTTGGTAATTCAAGATCAAAAATAATTATCTCAATTGAAAAGCAATATTTCTCCCTAAAATCAACCAAGAATGACTTCAAATAGGAGAAAATAACATTTTGGTCATTTAATACTTATAACAATAATTTTTAAGAATTTATATATTTTCATTCACTAAATTTTAAATAAATTTTTACACATAAAATGAAGTGTGTGACTCATTCTGAATACTATGAGAGTTTCGAGGTGATTTTTTAATAGTTTAAAAATTACCAATAATAACACCCAATAGAAATTTCACTAACTCGTGAAATATGAAGAGATTTAGTAATATGTAGCGTTACCCTTAAATAGAAATAAATATTGCAAAACCCAAATTAATAGTTTAAGCACAAATTTAATAAAAATGAAATGATAGTATAATTAAAATAATATGATTAAATATAATTAATTAATTACAATACAACTAATTAATGACAATATAACTAATTACAGTATAATTAATTAAAATATAATTCATCCATTAATTAAAATATTATAATTAATTAACTAATTACAATATAATTAATTAAAATAATATTAAAGATTGAATAAGAATTGGATTTTTAATTGAAGTAATAACTTAAGGAAGGTGTTATTAGATAACAAAGTATCTAATTTGGAACTTATAAGTTATTAAAAAATGAAGTTTACTTATGAACACAAATGTGATTTAAATGATATAAGTGATGTGCTAGTTATGAATGTTTGTGAATTGGGAACTTACGTGAGTACATGTAAAGTGTAATTATTTAATGTATCCTTTGGAGCATCATTGCAAATTCTTAAGTTTATAAGTCGTGTCGAGTTTGATCAAATGTGAATGAGTATGTTCAAGTTAAGCAAAATGGAATAGAGCCATATGTTTGGCAATATATTTTTACATGAGAATTCTGAAATGTGATATGTTTTGTTTTAAAAACTGTCAAGTTCTAGTCGTGGGTAAATAGGCTTACCTAGAAGGGTCTACATCTGCTCCTATAACTTGACACTAAGGTGTCCCCTGATTATTGACACTATGGTGTCCCTTGATTATCGACACTACGGTGTTCCCTGATTTTAAGACATAAGTCTCTTTTGTTTTATGATACCAATCATAGTCTCTTCTGTTCTGATCTCGTTACCCACTTCTGTAAAAAGTATTAATAAGCTAACATTTTTTGTATTCTAATACATGTTCAATTTTGTTATAAACGAGTTATAATATGATATAAAATAAGTCTTAATTTGATACAAGACATGTCTTAATATGATACAAGTTATATTCTGATATGAAAGAAATATATCCTATTCTGATTCTTGAATATTATGTTTTGATATTTATATGTCTTGTTCTGAATTGATGAATCGTATTCTGTTCTAAGACACACAATGTTTGAATTGCTCTATAATATGAACAATTAAAGATTTTTGGTGATATGATTTGATTCTGTTTATGTGAATGCTAGATGATTGTTAGAGACAATTGCATGTTTATATCTTGTTTAGTTATTCCCCGCTAAGCTATATGTTTAGCATGACAGTTTTACCTTCATGTAGGTTCTAATAAGAAGATCTAATGCTGGGACAACTGCAATAGTCAAAGAAGGATGTGTTTTATTTTGGAAGATGTATATTTGTAGTTAAGTTTAAGTTGTATTTCAATGTAATGAGACATGTTGTATTTTGTGTTTTGATTAATGGTTTGTAATAACCTTAATGCAAGATGGATTTGGAACTTATGGCATGTATTTGGAATAATACAATATGTTTGATATGTTTTGTTTACAACAACATCTAATGATATGTAATGTATGTTTACTTGAGTTTTTGGTGCTTTGGATTGTTTGGCATGTTTTAGTTTTGTTTTGTGTGGCATATGTATATCTTCTCAGGGGGTATTAGGGTGTTACATTGTTTGGTATCAGAGAATGGTTTAGGAGATTCTAGTTTAACTAGCATTTAAATATTGCTTGTGCTTGGATATAAGAGTTGTGTTAGGCATAATGTAGTTTGTCCCATGTTTCGGTTTTAGATTTAAGTATTGAAAGATCTCATGAGGCTATTAATGTAATACTCCTATACGATCTCATCCGTTTATATCTAGACCCTTTGAGGTAAATCGAGATGAATAATGATCGGCCAGAGTGTGAGAAAATGAAAGTTTGTCGATATCCTGATATAGGAGATATTTTATGGCTTGATATGTTGGACATAAAGTCAGTGTACTTGTATTCGTGGTTATATTAAGGAATATGATATTAGTATTATGCTGTGGTTGTATACCTTTAAATTGATATGGAAGTAAATATATTTTCATGAATTTGACGGAGGAAATAATAGAGATGTAAGTAAAAGTGTGCAAGCAAAGTTGAAAGAAAACCAAAATTTCTATTACCTTGAAAGGCTGAACTTGGTACTAGAATGGTTGTTTAGGTATCATGTTGAGAGTTTGTGATTTCGTATAAGATTATAAAATTGGGTTTGATATTAGAATTTCATGATGTTTATGTATTTTATATTTTTGAATTGAATGAGAACATATGTAAGTGAGATGAACTAAACTATAATGATATATACAAAAGTCATCAAGATTAAGTTGATCAGTTATTGTGAGTGTACATACGATAATGTGATTGCTTTGGTGAATGATATTACGATGTACATATGTATTATATGGTTACATATGAAAGTAATTGAGGTCAAGGTATCATCCATGTAAGATATTAATTGGTGACCTTTTGAAAACAAATCTCTAGATAAGTTGCAATGATCTTGATGGTATATATCAAGGCATAAGAGTAAAAGTGTATGCCTATTGCTTCACCGAGCTTAAGTAGATAGAACATTCTAATTATATGAGATATGATAGTAAATGATCTCATCAAGATATTGTGAATAGCTGAAAAGTGATAACAAGCATAGTTGACTGCTAAAGATTTCGTGAACAGTACAAATAATTGAGGAAAGAAATCTCTTTTCATAAGAACTTTCACTGAATTGTACCATGTAAATCAAATGTTCCATTTTTAGGAAGGGATAAATATTGAACGAATCAGAAGTAAATATTGGAATAGGATAATTATGATACTCAGGCACAAGAAACTACATAGGAAATTAAAGAGAACATAAGACAACATAGCCCCCATCTATTAACTCAGTCAGTTAAGAATTTCGAAGACGAAATTTTTTTAAGGGGGAAATAATTTTAAGCCCCCAAATTATACCCCAGTTGAAATGTTACATGTTTATAAAAGTAAATGTGATAGGTATTGAAATTGTGATATGATTTTGAATTGAATATGTCTTGAATTTTTGGTTTAGTGGATCATACTTGGTGACTTGGAATTAATTGACACAATTAGCAAATTGAAGTACTAAAATGTACAATTAGACTAGGAAAATTGTCAAGTGACAAGAAAAATTGGTACATGGAAATTTGGATGACTAAGTTTATTCATTTAATGACATTTGACATAAGTAAATAAGAGACAAATGGCAATATAATTGAATGACATTTGGCATCATTGATAAGTAACAAATGACCTAATAGAAGTGTGACACTTGGTAGCTTAAATGGAGGATAAGTGGCTTATTTCTATGTATGATATGTAGGTTATTCCATTGAAGGACATGTGGTTTGTGTCTTTATATGATAAGTGTCCCTAGAGTAAGGACACTCTTCTTACACATGGCATGACCTTATGCATTAGCTGATTTATGCTATAACTCATCCTTCTCTTTGCTCATTCATCACCGAAACACCAAACTCTTCCAATCTTGAGTTTTTGTCTTATGTTGTGCTTAATTACCATATCAAGATGTTGCATCAAGGAAGTTAGACCTTGTCATCTTCTGCACTATTGTTTTCTTGGTATTAAGAACATCCTACTTTCAATTGGATTTTGGAATTGTGCTTGTTTCTTGGAAGGCTAGTTTGGCTTGTTCTTTGAATTTAAATAGGTAAGGAAATTCTAAACTTGATAGCATGTATTAACACAAGTTTTATGATAACTGAATTGGAATGAAATATGTGTTATGATGTTGATAATTGAGTGTTGGAAAATGATCCTTGTTTGGCAAATTTTGTTTTGGTTTTGATGTATATAAGATAATGATTTGTGAGTTATCTAATGAATGATTTTTGAATTGGGTTTGGACATGAATTTGATAAGGGATTAAAGCATGAATAAGGTAGAATTGAAGTGAAATTGATGGACTTTGATGAAGTTGTATTGAACGGAGTATGAAGGAGTAAAATTTGGAAGCAATATAAAGGTTGTGGGTGAGTGAACCTTGGTTCACTTATCCCGCAATCGTGGGATTTATATGGCTCATTCCCATAGTTGTGGGTAGTACTTAGGAAGGACAAAAAGTTAGTTTTGGGCAATTGTTGGATTATATAAGGTTAAGGTGCTTTATAATGGTATAATTGGACTTAATTAAGGTGTAAAATGAACCTACTTTGTTGTGGAATAAGTTAATTAAAGATTGAATAAGATTTTGGTTTTTAATTGAAGTAATAACTTAATGAAGGTGTTATTAGATAACAAAGTATCTAATTTGGAATTTATAAGTTATTAAAGAAATGAAGTATACTTATGAGCACAAATGTGATTTAAATGATATAAGTGATGTGTTAGTTATGAATGTTTGTGAATTGAGAACTTGGGTGAGTACATGTAAAGTGTAATTACTTAATGTATCTTTTGGTGCATCATTGCAAATGCTTATGTTTGTAAGGCATGTTGAGTTCAATCAAATGTGAATGAGTATGTTAAAGTTGAGCAAAGTGGAATAGAGTCATATGTTTGGCAATATATCTTTTGTATGAGAATTTTGAAATGTGACATGTTTTGTTTTAAAAACTACCCAAGTCCTAGTTGTGGGTAAATACGCATGCCTAGAAGGGTCTACAACTGCTCCCGTAACTTGACACTAAGATGCCCCCTAATTATTGACATTACAGTGTCCCCTGATTATCGACACTATGGTATCCCCTAATTTTGAGGCACAAGTCTCTTCTGTTCTATGATACCAATCACGTTATCTTCTGTTATGGTCCCATTACCCACTTTTTAAAAAAGTATTAGAAGGCTAACGTGTTTTGTATTCTGATACATGTTCAGTTTTGTCATAAACAAGTTCTGTTTTGATACAAAATAAGTTCTATTTTGATACAAGACATATCCTAATATGATACAAATTATACTTTGATCTTAAATAAATATATCATGTTCTAATTCTTAAACATTCTGTTCTAATATTTATATGTCTTGTTTTGTATTGATGAATCATATTATGTTCTTAGACACACAATGTTTGAATTGCTCTATAATATAAACAATTAAAGATTGTTGGTGATATGACTTGATTCTGTATATATGAATGTTAGATGACTGTTAGAGATAGTTGCCAGTTTATATCTTGTTTAGTTATTCCTCACTAAGCTATATGCTTAGCACAACAATTTTGCCGCCCTGTAGGTTCCGATAAGAAGATCTAAGGCTGGGACATCCGCAATGGCCAAAGAAGGATATGTTTTGTTTTGGAAGATGTATATTTGTGTTTAAGTTTAAGTTGTGTTTCAATGTAATGAGACATGTTGTATTTTGTGTTTTGTTTAATGGTTTGTAATAACCTTAATGTAGGATGGATTTGGAACTTATAGCATGTATTTGGAATAGTACAATATGTTTGATATGTTTTGTTTACAACAACATCTAATGATATGTAATGTATGTTTACTTGAGTTTTTGAAAGTGCTTTGGATTGTTTGGCATGTTTTAGTTTTGTTTTGTGCAGCATATATATATCCTCTCAGGGGGTATTCAAGTGTTACATTGTTTGGTATTAGAGAATAGTTTAGATGGTTCTAGTTTAACCAGTGCTTAAATATTGCTTGTGCTTGGATATAAGAGTTGCGTTGGGCCTATTGCAATTTGTCCCACATTTCGGATTTAGATTTAAGTATGGAAAGATCTCAAGAGGCTGTTAATGAGGTTGCTAAGAGTAATACGTACTACTCCTACACGATCTCATCTGTCTATATCTAGACCCTCTAGGGTAAATCGAGATGAATGATGATCTGCTAGAGTGTGAGAAAATGAAAGTTTGTCAATATCCTGATATAGGAGATATTACATGGTTCAATATGTTGGAAATAGAGTCAATGTACTTGTATTCGTCATTATATTAAAGAATATGAGATTAGTATTATGTTGTGGTTTTATACCTTTAAATTGATGTGGAAGTAAATATATTTTTGTGAATTTGACAAAGAAAAGAATAGAGATGTAAGTAAAAGTGTGTAAGCAAAGTTGAAAGGAAATCAAAATTTCTATTACCTTGAAAGGCTGAACTTAGTACTAGAATGGTTGTTTAGGTATCATGTTAAGAGTTTGAGATTCAGAATAAGATTATAACATTGGGTTTGATATTATAATTTCATGATGGTTACGTATTTTCTATTTTTGAATTGATTGAGAACATATGTAAGTAAGATGAAATAAATGATATATATATAGATATATATATAGAAGTTCTCAAGATTAAGTTGATCAGTTATTATGAGTGTACATCTAATAATGTGATTACTTTGGCGAATGATATTACGGTGTACATATGTATTATATGGTTGGTTATGAAAGTAATTGAGCTCAAGGTATCATCCACGTAATATATTAATTGGTGACCTTTTGAAAATAAATCTCTAGATAAGATGCGATGGTCTTGATGGTATATACCAAGATGTAAGAGAAAAGGTGTATGCCTATCACTTCATTGAGCTTGAGTATATAGAACGTTACGATTATGTGATATATGATAGTAAATGATCTCATCAAGATAATGTGAATAGCTGAAAAGTGACGACCAACATAGTTGACTAATAACGATTTCGTGAACAGTATAAATAATTGAGGAAAGAAATCTCTTTTTATAAGAACTTTCACTTAATTGTATCATGTAAATTAAATGTTCCACTTTTAGGAATGGATAAATGTTGAACGAATCATAAGTAAATATTGGAGTCGGATAATTATGCTACTCAAACATAAGGAACTATATGAGAAACTGAAGAGAATGTCAGCCAAACAAATCCCCCATCTGTCGAATTAGCCGGTTAAAAATTTCGAGGACGAAATTCTTTTAAGCGGGAGAGAATTATAAGGCCCCAAATTATACCCTAGTTAAAATGTTATATATTCATGAAAGTAAATGTGATAGGTGTTAAAATTGTGATATGATTATGAATTGTCTATGTTTTGAATTTTTGGTTTAATGGATCATACTTAATGACTTGAAATTAATTGATACCATTAGAAAATTGAAGGACTAAAATGTACAATTGGACTAGGATTATTTTCAAGTGACAAGACAAATTGGTACATGAAAATCTGGATGACTAAGCCTATTGATTTAATGACATTTGGCATAAGTATATAAGGGACAAATGGCAGTATAATTGAATGACATTTGGCATTACTGATTAAGTGACAAATGGTTTAATAGAGATGTGACATTTTGGTAGCTTAAATGGAGGATAAGTGGCTCATTTCTATGTATGACATATGGGTTATTCTATTGAAGGACATGTGGTTTATGTCTTTATGTGATAAATGTCCCTAGAGGAAGAACACTCATCTTACACATGGTATGGCCTTATGCATTAGCTAATTTCTATTGTAACTCATCCTTCTCTTTGTTCATTCATTGCCGAAATACCATAATCTTCCAATCTTGAGTTTTTGTCTTATGTTGTGCTTAATTACCATATCAAGATGTTGCATCAAGGAAGTTAGACCATGTCATCTTCTGTGTTATTGTTTTCTTGGTGTTAAGAACTTCTTAGTTTCACTTGGATTTTGGAATTGTGCTTGATGCTTGGAAGGCTAGTTTGTCTTATTCTTTGAATTTAAATAGGTAAGGAAATTCTAAACTTGATAGCATGTATTAATACAAGTTTTATGATAATTGAATTGGCATGAAATATGCATTATGATGTTGATAATTGAGTGCTGGAAAATGATCCTTATTTGACAAATTTTGATTTGGTTTTGATGTATATAAGATAATGATTTGTGAGTTATCACATGAATTCTTGTTGAATTGGGTTTGGACATGAATTTGATAAGGGATTGAAGCATGAATAAGGTATAATTGAAGTGAAATTGATGGACTTTGGTGAAGGTGTGTTGGATAGAGTATGAAGGAGTAAAAATTGGAAGCAAAATGAAGGTTATGGGTGAGTGAACCTTCAGTTCACCATTCCACGATTGTGGGATTTATAAGGCTCCTTCCCACGATCATGGGAAGTACTTTGGAAGGAGAAAAGGTTGGTTTTGGGCAACTGTTGGACTATATAATGTTAAGACACTTTATAATGGCGTAATTAGACTTCATTAGGGCTTAAAATGAACCTACAAAGTTGTTTGATTAAGTGATTAAGTGTTTGATAAGTTCAAGTTGTTAATTGAGGTTATAAATTAAGGAATGGAATGATTGATATCAATGTATATGAATTTGAAAAGTATGAGTTGTTAATGGTATAAATATGTTCATGTGAATGCAAATGTGATTCAAATGATATAAGAAATGACTTAGGTATGATTGAACGAGAAATGGGAAATTGTGTGAATATTTAATGCTTAGAAAGAATTAATGAATGTATGATTGATGAATTTAGGGTAACCAAACTTACCTAAAGCATAACCTAATTGCAAATAAGTTATATACAAGCTATGATGAATGAATAAGCAAGATTTGTGAATAAGGTTACATACTCGGGATAGTCAATTGAGCATGCATTGAACAAAACACATATGCATGTGTATGATTGAGTACTTATTTCATTTGTGTGTATTGCATGATTTAGAAGCACAAATTGATTGGCAACATTTAGACATTGTCGACTCATTCAGGCAACTATCTAGGGCATACTGTGAGTTAACCTAGATGTTTACTCACTCTATTTGAATTGTTTTTAATTAACTATTAGATATTGAACTATTACTGATATGATTGTGATAATTCTAGACCATCAATTATCCAAGGAGTTTAATATTTGAGACTATATTGGAAGTGTTTGCAAACTGAATGTGAATATAGAAATTGTGCTCTCAACTATATGTTGAATGCCAGACTTAGGTCAGATGAATGTGCTATATGACTGTGTTAGAGTAGTGCCCTAAAGGCAATCGCCTTTAGCGCGTTTTGTACAAAGTTGTGTACAGACTTTATGAATAAA
>JANSVB020000458.1:3070650-3095564 GCA_025504935.2 Erythroxylum haughtii
ACAAATGTGATTTAAATGATATAAGTGATGTGTTAGTTATGAATGTTTGTGAATTGGGAACTTAGGTGAGTACATGTAAATTGTAATTACTTAATGTATCCTTTGGTGCATCATTGCAAATTCTTATGTTTATAAGGCATGTTGAGTTTAATCAAATGTGAATGAGTATGTTCAAGTTGAGCAAAGTGGAATAGAGTCATATATTTGGCAATATATCTTTACATGAGAATTGTGAAATGTGCCATGTTTTGTTTTAAAAACTGTCAAGTCCTAGTTGTGGGTAAATAGACATACCTAGAAAGGTCTACAGCTTCTCCTATAACTTGATACTTAGGTGTCCCCTGATTATTGATACTACAGTATCTCCTGATTATTGATTACAGTGTCCCATGATTCTAAGAACCCCAACCAATTGGAAAAGGGATAGGGGTGTAAATAATGTCCTAAATATACAATACAACGAATGAAAGAATTGTCTTTCTTCACCTACTATTTTCTTTGCCATCTTTCACTTATGATTAATCAAATTCAAAATTAAACACTAAAATAAGTCAATACAATTGACTAATTAGAATGAAGATTAAAATAAGAAACAATCAAAGACAATGACCTCTAGAATTTGAATCCTCTTAAGTCTTCTTATGAAATTATGATTTTACTAATCAATTTAATCTATAGTTCTTTGGACCATGAAGATTTCTCAATTATGCTGCTATCTTTCTTAAGACTATTAACATCTAATCCTAGGTTGATTAATTGAAATTTCTTTCTAATTAAAACTCCTAGAATTGTATTAATCGATTTATGAATTTTACTATTTAGATTAACCCTACTATAAAGATTTATGTCTACATATCTTTAAGTTTGCATGCAACTTATTTCAATTATGTTAGATCTATTCATACAAAGGATATCTAATTCTCAGTTGCAAGAAATCACACATGAATCAACATGCTAGTAAATAGAACATCAACACAATATTAGTGGGTGTTGGTGGTTGGACCTGCATCTACTAGTTGGTTGGGGTGTTTAAAATTGCTAAGCAACAAAATTTGGGATGGATACTGAAAAAGAAACAAAAGAAATAGGATTTTTTTTAATTAATAATAAGAATAATATTTTTAAAATTATATAATAATTTTTTTTATTATTTTAAAATAAATATATATAATAAATAAAAATTACAATTTTCTTTAAAATCAACAGACTATTAATATGTATAAGGCATGATCACGCCTTATGAATGTTAGTATTCTAAAATTTTAGGGTTTCATTCTAGAACGCTAAATCGCATAAGGCGTGATCTCGCTTTGTGAGATTTAGTATTCTGGAATTTTGAGTATTTGATCCTAACAATTGAATTACATAAGGCATGATCACACCTTATGAAATTTAGTATTCTAGAATTTTAAGACTTATTTTCCCCTTAAGCCAATAAATTAATTTCTTAATAATAAACAAATGAAAACTATATATAACTAAAACAAAACTAATAAAAACTATCACATTTTGGGTTGCCTCTTAAAAAGTGCAATTATTTAATATTACTATGTTCGACGGGGCTTTTTCTTCTTAAACTTTGACATAATTGCAATTTTGTATTCCTTAAGTAATGTTAGTAGCCTTTCTACTTGCCATGTACTCAACCTTTTTTAGATTATTGTAGGTAATGACTCTCCTTCACCCAAATATGCATACTTTAGATGATCATGAAAGGTCTTCGATTCTATCTTCAAAGCCTACAAAATAGAAGTTAACATTTTCTTGTAAGTTACTGTAAGTTCAACAGTCAAAGTTTATGAATATATTAACATTGCTAATAATGATTCTAAGCTTTAAACCCCAACTCATCTTTAGTAGTTTCTTCTTTAAACATATCATACACAATTGAATCCATAATACCCATATGATAAACATATTGGAAATCATTAAAGTACTTCATTGCTTCAACGGAAAGAGTACCCTCATATACATTAATTTTCATCTTGGCCCTCTTCATAAATGACCTACCCAACAAAATCGAAGTTGAATGTTCAACACTATCTCTGTCCATTTTGAAGATGTAAAATTCCACTAGAAATACCAAACCATTAACTTGAACTAAAACATCTTTAAAAACTCCAATAGAACGCACATACGAACGATCAACTAGTTAATAATCATATTAGTTTCTTACAAAGAATTTAAATTTAAATCTTGATAAATTGAGTATGGCAAAATATTAATAGATGCACCTAAGTCTAGCATGGCATGCTCAATTTTCTTATTACCAATAACACATGAAAGTGTAAACATACATGGATCTTTACATTATTCTGGTAGTTTTCTCTTTATCACAGTTGATACATTCTTACCTAAAATCGTTCTTTCCTTTTCCTTCAACTTATTTTTATTTATGCACAGTTCTTTCATGAATTTTTCATATTTTGAAACTTTCTTAATGGATTTGAAAAGTTGTATATTGATTTCTACCCTTTTTGAAGGTTTCTAAGATCTCTCTTTTATGTTCCTCTTCTTTTAGTCTAGCAAACTTACTAGGAAAAGGAGGCAAATATGCATTAATTGATATTGGTGAAGATAAATCATTTTTTGCCTTTATTAATTCTTGAGTTAGAAGTTCATCTTTTTTTCTCCTTCATCGTTCTTTTCTACCTCCTTTAGCAAGGAAGATCCAAATTGAATTTCCTTACCACTTCTTAAAATCATTGCACTTACATTCTCCTTAGAATTCACCACTTTTTGGGAAGGTAGTTTTCCTAATGCTTGCGCTTCTAATTTACTTATAGAGGTGGCTAATTGAGTGATCTTATTTCTTAAATTTTGATTACTTGCTCTTGTTTTTGTTGAAGTTGTTGAGTGTTAGTGTTGGACCCCGAAAATTTTTTCTTTAAGTAAGCATGATTTCAAAATAATTTGAGTGTAGATAGATTTAATTTTGGGAACTATAATGGTGCCAAGGTTAGTAGGATTTGTTGAATGGATAAATGAAAGTAAAGTGTTGATGTAATAAGGATAATAAGGACATTTTTGGGAGATCACTTGAGCATAGAACAGCATAAGCTTATAAGGAAGGATAAGATGGACTTTTTGGGCTTATTAAGGGTAGAAATAGAAAAAGGATGTGTTGTTTTGTTTATTAAGAGGTGAAAAACGTGATTTGAAGAGGGAGAAGAGTGAGAAAACAAAAGTTAGAGAAAGAAGAGAAAGGTTTCAGTGGAAGAAGGAAAGAAGAGAGATCAACTTGTTAAGGTGGGTTAACCATCTTTTCTTTTGCTCTACTAAAGGAGAGGGTTTGTGTTGGAAGAAGATGGATTTTGGGAACCCAATTGATGTTAGGGTTTCTAAGTTAGGTCTAGGGTTTTCTAACCTAGATGGGTGATGGGTAGGTTAGATTTGAGTTCAATCTTTTTGCATCTGTTGAAATAGTAGGACTTTCCTGTTAAGTTATAAATTTGTTTGGAATGTTGTTTGATTGGAACCTTGGTTATTATAGGGGACCAAGGGAAGCCTACCCAAGAGCAAAGGAAAAGGCAAGGTTGACTTGGTTTTCACAAGCTAACTAGGTGGGTAATATGTTTATAGTTTTGTGCGATTGGGCAAATTCTTGTCTTTGTGTGTATATGTGTTAAATGTTATGCATTAAAAAGATGCATAACAATTTGTTTGATTATGTGATTAATTGTTTGAAAATGATTTGTTGAAAATTTTATGATGATACTTGGTTTTGATCATACCATGAAAGAAGCAAGATTTTTGATATAACTAAATTACGATTTTTGATCAATATTATGCCTTGATATCTGTCATGGCATTCTGCATAAATGAAAAGAAAGAAGAAAAAGCATGAAAGCATATCATTTTGATAAAATGATTATGAGCATGATTGTGTGCTTCTGTTTGGGCGAGAATAGAACCACTCTTTTCGTCACGTGCACGTCGACAAGAGCCTTCTCCTGGCTGCTCGGTTGTGGCATATGAGCTCCGAAATGGACTCATTCTGTTCATAGGGTAAACTTCGGTTTTCTCATTCTGTTTCTTGGAACCTTCGAGCCGTTTGTGGTGCATCGCATCTTTTAATGATCAAGCATTAAGCTTATTGAGTGTTATGTGATTGAGCAAATTTTCATAAATGTTTAAATTGCTTGAATAAAATATGAATGCTATATATATATATACATACATATGCTCAACTTTGGTCAATTGCCATGGCTATAAATATGTTAGCCACTGAGCTGTGTAGCTCACCCCACCACTTCCTTCACAGGTGCAGATCGAGTAAATCAGTGATCCTTGCAGGGCAATTGGATACTCCAAGCTAGCTAGGCATATTTTGTATTAAGTTAGTAGCATTTGGATAGCTTTATAAGCATATCAAACATTGAGCATCCATATGTATTTGTATTGAGCTTTTGATGAGCGTGTTGATTTGTAATTAAAGCTGAATTCCAATTGTGTTTAACGTTGTAAATGAAATATGATTTCTTCTACTTATGATCCCTTTTTTTCAAGTTTTATTTTGCATTCCATATTTTGGGCCTATTATAAGGGTGGAATTCGAGTTCAAGCCCTTGGAGTAAAATCTAGAATAATCTAAGTTGGATCAGACAAATCAACTCCGCATCATCTTAGTTTTACGTCTTAGTTCGACCAGGTCTGTTTCGTCTTAGTTTTGGGTACCTAAGACGGATCGTCTTAGTTTTGCGTCTTAGTTTGACCGGGTCTGCTTCGTCTTAGTTTTGGATACCTAAGACGCTTCGTCTTAGTTTTGCGTCTTAGTTTGACTTCTATCATCTTAGTTTGACCAGGTCTGTTTCGTCTTAGTTTTGGATACCTAAGATGCATCGTCTTAGTTTTGCGTATTAGTTTGACCAAGTCTGCTTCGTCTTAGTTTTACGTCTTAGTATGATGTCAGCATCGTCTTAGTATGACGTCAGCATCATCTTAGTCTTCTATCATCTTAGTTTTGGTACCTAAGACACTTCGTCTTAGTTTTGCATCTTAGTATGATGTCAGCACCATTTTAGTTTCCTTTCGTCTTAGTTTCGGACCTAAGACGCATCGTCTTAGTTTGACTTTTATTGCGTCTTAGTTTGACCTCCGTTTTGTCTTAGTTTTTCCTTCGTCTTAGCACTGTTCCGTCTTACTTTTCCGCTTCGTCTTAGTTTTGTAACTAAGGCGCTTCGTCTTAAAATGTTCGGTCTTAGCTTTTCCTTCATCTTAGACTGTTTCATCTTAGAAATTTTGTTTCGACTGAGTTTTATGCACTGTTCATCTTATACCTTCTGCTTCATTCTTGATTCTTTTAGAGGCCGAATCTCACTACAAGATCTTCATGAAAGTTGTAGATTTAGAAGTTTTCTTTCAAACCGTCCAAAAACAAAGTTATTTCGACATGAGTAGAGCCACGAGCATGTTGGATCCATTTGACTAAAACTTTCCCGTCTGACCTCCGATTGAGACAATTCTTAAAAGATTGGATTCCTACCTTGTTTATCTACCTTTTCAAAGGAATTTTTAGCCTCTAGTGTTGAGTTAATTTGATTAGGAAGGGTTTGTTGAGATAACCCTACCGTGAAACCCGCTCATGCTTTTTGGCTCCGGTTCGATTGTTGAGCGTCAGAAACGAGACCCGGCAACTAAACCAGTGAATTCTTTTTTTTTTGCTATGGTGAAAACTCAATTTCAAAAAACCATAAAGATTTTTCACACTAATAATGGTACAAAATTTCACGAGGATTTGGGGATCTTACATCAGAAGTCATGTGTTAAAACACCTTTAAAAATGGTATGGTTGAACGAAAACATAGGCATGTATTGAATGTAGGACGTGCTTTAAGGTTTCAAGCTAACCTTCTAACAAAGTTTTGGGGAGAATGTGACCTTACCGCTACACACTTGATAAACCGCACTCCTACTCCCTTACTTGATGACAAGACACCTTATGAAAAGCTTATTCAAACTATTACTTGTTATGATCATTTGCAGGTTTTTAGTTTCCTTTGCTATGCTTGTCTTAGGCCAAAACCTATAGATAAATTTGCATCCCGAAGTAGAAAGTGTAAGTTCTTGGGATATCCTCATAATAAGAAAGGATGGCTTTTGTTTGACTTGGAAGCAAAGGACATTTTTATTTCTCGAGATGTTGTTTTATTGAGGATATCTTTCCTTACTCTAAGCCGGTACAACAATCTACCTCCCACACCAATCCGTTACCCTCTTTCTTCCCATCTTATAACAATGTTACACCTACTACCTATGATGCATCACAGCCCTCACCGTCTGTCTAGTCACAATCTAAGTCTTCACTTGCTAGTTCTAGCCCCAGCAACTAGAGTATAGGCAATAGGGGAGCTTCTCTTTGGATACTTCGGGAAGTTCAGAGATCAGAATCCCAAGTGATGTGGTTGTTCAAAATTCATCTACAGTGCATGATGACACTTTGGGTCATGGGCATCGAGCAAGTCATCCTCCATCTCAATTACAAGACTACTCTTGCAATACAGTTTGTATACACAACCCATCTCTACCGCACTCCTCGTCCAATGATGTCTCAGATACTCCTTATCTCATTATCAATTATGTAAATTGCTCTAAGTTTTTTGTGGCTCATCAACATTTCTTAGTATCTATTAGTGTCGGTGTTAAACCCAAAAATTTTAAGGAGGCTTACAGGGATCCCCGTTGGCATGATGCAATGCCCAAAGTGATTGTCGCCTTGGAAGCAAATGACACCTAGATTTTTACTGACCTTCCAAAGGGTAAGAAAACAATTCCATTTAAGTAGGTATATAAGATCAAGTATCACTTCGATGATACTATCGAATGGTTCAAAGCTAGACTTTTGGTCGTGGGGAACGACCAGGTTGAAGCAGTGGACTTCGATGAAACTTTTGTACCAATTGCTAAAATGGTTAGTTTCTATACTTTTCTAGCAGTTGCAATCACTAGAAAATGGGAATTACATTAGCTCAACGTCAACAACTCATCTTGCACAGTAATTTATATGAGGAGGTATATATGTGGCTTCCTCCTGGTTTTTCAACGATAGATCCTAATAAGGTATGTCACCTTCAGGAATCACGTTATGAGCTCTGACAGTCTCCTCACAATTGGTTTTACCAAATTGAGTGACGCTTTGCAAATCTTTGGTTTTATTCAGTCCCATGCTTATTATATTTGTTTACTTATTGTAAGAGTAATATATTTTTAGCTCTTTTGGTGTATGTGGATGTGTAGGGAATAATGTGCAAGTTGTCAGCAGGTCAATGATTACCTTAATTCTTGTTTTCATTTCAAGGACCTTGGGTCTCTCAAATAATTTTTGGGCATTGAATTTGCTTGTGGACCGCATGGCTTGTTCATGTGCCAACATAAATACACACTTGACATCCTCTCCGAGACTGGGTTATTGGGCTATAAGCCAGCTGATTTTCTTATTGAGCAAAATCATAAACTCGCCCTGTCAAGTTCGTCGCTCTACCCAGACCCTAATCACTACCATCGAATTATTGAACGTTTAATTTATTTGACAATCACAAGCCTTGAGCTTAGATATGTTGTTCACACACTGTCACAATTCATGCAACAATCGACCCAAGAGCAATATAAAGCTGCATTGCGGGCGTTACGATATATTAAGAAAAATCTCAGGCAAAGTCTATTATTGCGCACAGATTCAAATTTGTAGTTATATATGCTTATTGTGACTCAAATTGGGCTAGTTGTCCTCTAACTTGGCTTTCGCTTACTGGATATTTCGTACTTCTTAGCTCCTCTCCTATCTCTTGGAAGACCCAGAAGCAGCACATGATCTCCCGCTCTTCTGCCGAGGCGGAATATCGCTTTATGGCTACTACCACATGCAAGCTTGTTTGGTTAAAATTCATTTTTGGTTTTTAGGTGTATTTCATAAGCAACCAATGTGACTTTTCTGTGATAATCAAGTCCTTATTCATATAGCCTCCAATCCAGTTTTCCACGACCGCACCAAAGACATTGAACTTGATTGTCATTTTGTTCAAGAACAACTCATTGCTGGTTCTATTGCCACTGTGTATGTGCTCTCTGGCCTTCAGCTCGCCGACATCTTTACTAAGGCATTGGGTTGGAAGTAGTTTGAGTTTCTTGTTTGCAAGTTGAGCATTTGTTCCTTGCATGCTCCAACTTGAGAGGGAGTGTTGGTGATATATTAGCTGCACATATCTCTGTATTTACTGTATATATTTTTTTCTTAATCTTCTATAATCTTCAGTTTTGATATGTAATTCCCTTGCCGAATACCTTTTCTAGGTTTGAAAGGAATTGTTGGAATGCCATCAACGAGAATGTTCAAAGAAGGTGAAGAGATACAAACCAAAATCTAGTGAATAAATTCGCTTGGGAGTTGAAGCATTTCTAGTCATACTTGAATAAAACTCTAGCTGAATGAACCAAATGCCTCATACAAATCGATATTGAGTAAGCAGCTGTTAATACGCTTGCCAGAGGAGTAGTCTTTAAGCAGATCTTATAAGAACAAAATATTGTCGCTCATTTGTCGATCCGGGAGGAAAGTGCCTTGAGCAGGATGGAGGAGAGCAGATATAGCTTTTTCTAATCTCTCAGCAAGAAGTTTGGAAATTACCTTATATATGGTAGTGTAACAGGAAATGGGGCGAAAGTCACCCATCATATCATACAAGGATTAGGCTTCTTCGTGTGGTTGATTTCCTGAAGCAGCTTTGAAGAAAAGTGTGGTTGATTTCCTGAAGCAGCTTTGAAGATTCAAAGGACTCCAAAACAGCTTCAGTAAATAATGGCCCAGTGATATCCTAAGTCTTCTGGAAAAATAAAGCAGTAAACCATATGGGGCCAGGAGATTTAGATGGATGAAGACTGAAGAGAACTCGCTTAACATCATCACTTGTGAAAGGTAAAATCAAGGAGGCGTTGAGTTCTTGATCGATGTCACCATGAAGGAGCTGTAAAGCATTGGAACTAGGCAAGGTTGCGTGATTTGTCCCCATGAGATCAAGTTAGTAAGTTCTAGCCACCTGAAGCAAACTAGATAATTCAAAATGTTCTTGTCCACTGTTGTCCAGCAGCTTAGTAATCTTATTGGTATTACAGTGAGCTAAGAGTGAGGAATGAAAAATTTTCCTTTTTAGAGTCCCCTTCATAGTCTTGCCATCTGTTTTAGGATAGATGTGTGGAATTGAAGTGCTTGCTGGCATTTTGCTTGTCTTATACCTGCATTTTTGGGAAAATCATAACAAGATTGTTGTGCAGCGATGAGTTTTCCTTTGAGAGATTGTATGTTAACATGTCGGTCCCAAGTAAGACATTTAATAGCCTGTTTAACACGTCTGTGTTTCTGCATCAATTAGTAAGACGTACAGACGAGAACCATAAGGAGATTTTGGTGTAAACTTTAAAGGAACAAAAGTAAAAACAAGGACTAATCTTTTATAGCTTGATAGAGAGATTAAAAGTACAATATTGATATATTTTGGTTTATTGATATATCATATTTTTATATATTATTACTTATATTCAAAAGTATAATAATAACATTTGATATGTAATATTAATTTATTTTTGTTAATAATTAGTAATCAATTATAACGTTATTAATTTATCTAATTTTTATTAATTAATAATATAATTATTAGTTTAAAGTAATAATAAATAAGGAGATCAAATTTTTATTTTTATTTGTAACTCATAATTTTACTATTAATTAACGTAATTTTGTAAAAAAAAATATTATTATTTTATTATATTCACATACTTATATTATCAATTATTTTAATGTATTTATTCATTAATTTATTTTTATATGAAAATATTCTAACTTTGTAAATTAAATTTCTATTAATTATTTGATAATACTAATAGATAATATAATCATTTTTCTGATATTTCATTTATAACTTGTATCATAAATTAATAAAGATTTAGTTTGATTTATTACTGATAAGAAAATTATAAAAGTAATAGGAATTTTAGTAATTGATTTACTTAAATATCCTTAGTTTAATAATAATCAATAAATATTATTTTATTAATAATCATAATATTTGTTATTTTATATGATAATTTTTTTACTATATCAATTCGTAAATATTAGGTAAATTTTCTGTTCTCATTAATTGGTTGGGCTTAGTTTAATTGGTGCAGTTAATGATTACTTTTTTTATAAGATTATAAATTATCTATAAAGATAAGAAATTAACCATTGTTGAAAATTTTTGGATGAAGGTAGCCGTAAAGAGTTTTCGAAAAGGTTAATTGCCCTTCCTTTTCCCTGACTTTTTCAGGTTGAGTTTTTTAAAATAAAAAAGTTACCTTTACCTTATTTTCACCTATCATTTGGTGGATTTATTTGAGAATTGGATCACTTCATGTTAACTAAATTCTGATATTTAATTCTAATTGGTTACTTGACATTTGAAATTATTTTTCTTTAAGAGACAAGTCAGGTTGCAGTATTAGGGGAACATCCATTCTGGCCGTCCAGTCCAAACCCTTTTCCTAGAATTTATGATCGTTCTCCTGTAGACAAAATATAAGAGAAAGCCGAAACCATTAAGACCATCCGGGGTCTTGACATCAACTTTCAACTTCACTCTCTTTCGACGTGCAGTAGGCACCTATTATTTGAGACCAGATCATGTATTCTAATTAACCAGTTTTTACTTATTCTATACATTTATATAAAGTTCACATAAATGTGTAGTTAAAAATGAACAGCACAGGATTGGAACATCTTCAATGGCGCAGAGAATCTGGTGCCCCATTATCAGACGGCTCTGGGCACATTTCCAACAAAGATTATATAAACAATAGTAAAGGCCACCCCACAGGACGACCTAATAATCATGTGCATAAACCACACATTTGTTTCAACATTTGACCTCAGTAAAAATATGAGAAGTTTCATCTTTTCCAGGTCAGCCTACATCATTTCAGCTCAAACTCGGTAAAGGTTTCACACTACAAGATACGGTTGAAAGTGCAAGTCAAATAACATCCAGATCTCAGCTATTGATACAATCCAAACTAATAACTTCCAAAATCTCCTTATAAAGCACCAATGACGTAACCTCCTCTGAAACAACTTCTAGCAGGATAAAATAAAACCAGAAATACAACTCACATTTGGCCAGAAGAAAACCAAAGCTCCTAAGAGAGCTCAAGCTCATTAGACTTGGCGTATTCTAACTTGAACTTTTCCTACCAAATATTATTGCAACCCTTACAGCTTCTGATTTTAGCTTTGGCCAGAGTCAGGAGATCCATCCTCATATGACACTAGACCCTTCTTTCCACCGAGGCTTCCAGATGATGACCTTGACCTTTGTCTCTCTTTGCTCACTCGTTTGGGAGACTGCGAGTCCAATGATGACCTTGACTCAGATGGGCTCTGGCTCCTAGATGGTGATCTACGCCTCTCAACTCGTGGAGAACCTCGAGACCTGGACACATCGACTGGGCTACGGCTGCGAACTGGGCTACGGCTGCGGTCATAGTGACGGCCACGATAACGTGGGCTACGTGATACTGATAGACTTCTACTTCTCCTGCCTCTATATCTGTTAGATTGAATCATGGTAAAGTTAACACCTTAACTACCAAAACTGTCAGTAAACATATTTCTGGAGACAATTTTGGACATGACAATAGAGAAGAATCATCTGGTAGAGCATGACAGTTCTAAACATATTATTAAAATCAAGGTTTTGAATTGCTTATAGCAGATTACAATGTGATGCGAACAATTCTGGCCAATATATGCACACTTGTGACAATTCCAGGCTATCATCTGTAAATCATTACATTTCTAAAGAGAACATAATGTTCAAATCAAGGTTTTAAATTGGTTATAGCAGGTCAACTGTTAGTAATATATGCACAATTGTGGCCGTCCCTGGCCATAACCACATATCATAGTAATGGATTGGAAAGCAACGGCACTATTGTAAATGCAGTTTTTTTTTTAGAAGTAAAAAAATAGCTGCAATTGAAGTTGCAAACAGTTTAAAATCCTAATTCAGATTATCTTAAGGGCAACAAAGGTAATAAATCTCAACTGACCTTGGGGGAGTTCTTCTTGGAGGGTTTCTGTAACGCCTAGGTGAATATCTTCTATAACTGGAGTATCTGAAATAATAAGCAAGAAATGAAAAGGCACCATGAACTCAAATCTGCCATTCTCCAATAACTGTAAGACATCAAGACAGTAAAATGCCAATCAATAATATCTTACCTGTCACTTCTACTACCATAACGGTATGATCTCACAGGAGAACGTTCTGGAGAGGGAGTTCGGTATCGTCGAGCATAAGAGTATCGTTGGCTAAAACCTCTCCCTCTTCTGATACGTTTTGGAGATCCATCAGGTGAAATACTTCTTGATAAACTTCTAGCTGATGATCGAGACCTTGCCCTACGAACAATGCTAGGGCTCCTGGAATAACTTCGACGATTGCTCCTGCTTGGTGCCCTGATAGGACTTCTGCTGGTGCTCCTCCTTGGCGGAGCCCTACCTGAGCTTCTGCTAATGCTTCTCCGATATGATCTAACTGGGCTTATCGGACTTCTGCTAATTGATCTGCGCAATGTTCTAAGTGGGCTCCTGCTAACACTTCTCCGAGGTGGGGATCTCAATGGGCTCCTACTAATGCTTCTTCGTGAACGGGATCTGACAGGGCTCCTGCTAATACTTCTCCGAGAACGAGATCTCACAGGGCTCCTGCTAATACTTCTTCGTAAATGTGATCTGACAGGACTCCTGCCTGGGCTTGCAGCCTTTTTGCTCCTTACTGGACTTCGGCCAACAATTCTGACAGGACTTGGGCTGCTCACACTTCTACTGACAGTCCTCCTAGGTGAAATATAAGGGAGGCTTCCACTGGCACTGCTTCTGCTGCTCATACTCCTCTTTGGACTAACACCTGGGCTCTTCGTCGGACTCCTCCGAGGACTAATACTCATACTCTTACTCATGGCCCTCTTGGGGCTCATGCTTCTCCTCCTGCTGATTAACTTTCAATAACATACAGGCTCTGGGAGAATTGGTAAGCATAAAGAATAACTGAGTTGTTAGAAGAATGGAAAGTAGACCTAGATTTCTCTGGGTGATCATCTACAATATCCGGTTGTCTATCTTGACTCCCATCAGATCTGGTATTTGCATTGCTGCCATTGCCAGATCGTCTTCCATTCTCCTTGGGCAACCCACCATCTTTTCCAATCATATCTTGTTCATCCCTCTTCCTAGAGGGAAGTGAAGCAGTATCTTCCACCAAAAGCATGGGAGATTGAGTGAGAACTGCATTACATCATAAAGGAGTTCAAAAATATTAAACATGATTGTGAGGAGCATATTTCAATCTTCATATAGCATGTGAATTCAAAATAGAAAAGTAAAGATAGTGTAATCTTAATTGTGCAAGGTGACATAACAAGAATTTCCTGGCCAACCACAATTAGCAACGATCTACAATTTCTAAAGAATAAGTTTCTTTCGATGATATAATATCTTCTATCAACATTAGGTCACGCACCACTTTAAACTAAACCACAACATCCCACCTTAGAATTCAAGCAGAAAGAAGGAAGCAAACATGAAGACATGATAAGAGTATCAACATGAAATATCCACAATAAAACCTAAGACGTCACCTCTTACTCAAAAAGCAGAGAAATTGGACACATAAGCTGACTAAGATACATAAGCTGTTGAGAATAGTACCTGTCCTTGAAAAAGGGTCTTTATGTTTCCTATCATTTGCTTGTACATCCAAACCATCAGTATCAGAGCTACTTTCGCTCCCGCTCTTGCTCTCAGTATCTGTCAGACTATCTGACCCCCTGGAAGTTCGGGACAATTCAATATGAGCACCCTAACTAAAACTTGCATTCCATAGAAAATGCATTTCATAATTGTTAGCTGAACTTATTGCTACTTGGGGTTGAAATTCTTCTCAAATACATTAAGCAGAATTTATGACTTGCACAATAAGACAGCACAAGAACGTTGAAATGTAAAAAAGCTTATTTCAACTAAGAGGATAAACAACAACACGATCAGAGACACAGAACAAAAGAAAATGCACCATTTGAATGGACCCCTTCCTCCAAAATTGAAGTGTTTAATCAGAACATACAATCATCCAATTTTTACTTTTTTTTCCTCAGATTTTACTTTTAAAGTTACAACCATTAGTACAGATGCACTTGTCCTGATAAACAGAATAAGGAGAACAAATTCAGACCAATATCAGCAAGTTGATAAAGAAAAAGATTTAATGTGAGAACATGAAGTAGTTTCCAACCTTCTTGATCTACGTTTGAACCTCTTCTCACGTCTTTTGCGCTTCTTTTCACGACGCTTGTCCCTTCTTTTATTACGCCTATGTTTGTCTTTTTTGGAAGATTTCTTCCTCTTCCTATGTCTCTCCTCACTTGAAGAACTAATTTCTGATGACGACATTGATGAGTCAGAATCAGTATTAGATTCAGAAGATTCTACATCAGAATCAAATGAACTCTCTGAATCAGATGAGTAATATCTTCTTCTCTTCCTCCTATCTCTTGAGGATTTCTTGTGCTTTCCTTTCTTGTGTGCTTCATGTCTGTTACCAGTAGGAGAAGTATCTTTTACCATTTTTAATTTACCTGAACTTTTTTTGTCTGCATAAAGAGGCAAGAAAGACGATTATTGAAAGAACTTCACTGTCAGACTATTTAGATCCAAATACTTACAAAAGTACTGGATAAACATAACGAGGAAAAAATAGAACAGATGTTGAAATATTTAAATGAGAAAGCAAATCCATCTAACCATCATTGAATTCACCACAGTTGATTATTTTTACTGTTACATTTGGCATCCCTTCTTCATCACCCGCGTTTTCAATTTTCTTGAGTACCTCTTCGCCTTGCACAAGCTTCCCAAACACCACGTACTTTCTGATATATCAACATAAAAAGTTAATAATTACTAAGCAAATGCTACAAGACATTCTCTCCAACAAACAGCTAAAACAAACCTGTCAAGATGATGATTAGACGCAAAAGTAATAACAAATTGAGAACCCAAAGTTTCACGATCAGCAATTGACATGGACAAAAGACCAAATTCATCATGCTTCAACCTTGGGGACTCATCTGAAAAAACATCTCAGACGTGTTATTCCTTTTATAAGTTTAACTATATTATTCATACCATGTTTTGAAACTTGATGCGTTGCCATGCACATATGCTAAATGTCAGAACAAAATGCTTCAGAATGGCATCACTAACAACGGCAAAATAAAATTACGGTTCTCACAGTCCAATCAGCTCAACAACAAGCAAATATAAAACTTTTAAATGTCACAAGGACAGTTATAAAGTACTGCTACATGACTCTTAAGTATGAAGTAAAAAACATCCTCATAACAACATTGCTAATACTGCCAACTTCATACTGGCTAAAGTTGCCCATTTTCCTTACTTCAAAAGGTAATCTGGATGTACTAGTCAATAGTACAGGTCAACAAGTATTTAAATCGGAAAAGAACATCACCAACAATTCATATTGTGGGACAACCAAGCTGATAAAAAAATCCACAAACTAACTGCTCCTTCTACTAGACAATGAACCTAATATCAACATGCCACTTCCCTAACTCTTATGATTGTGCAATCAACTGCCTAACTAGCTGCTCCTTTTACTCAGTAAAAAAGGGTTGATCAGCATTCTAACCAGGAAACTTTTCCCCATATATGCTCTCCCCGCCAGAACCTGTACAGGACAGAAACGAAAAAGTAAACAGATTGTATTTCACACATCAATATAAAGAAGCTAAAGTAGGAATTATCTTTAAAGTATATGATTTTCAGTAGCTTGTTATTAAAAGCAAGGAGCTTAAAATTCATAACTTTAGACATCGGACTCATCAAATCAAGCATATAAGAACAACATAATAGCATAGGACGTAGTCCTATCCTTGATAGAAGATTTCAGTGTTCAACATCTATCACCTTGGTGAAGGTCAACAAAAATAAAGGAATACCAACTATCATAACAAATTGATGCATAATAGTACAAATTAATTTAGTTTTCCTCATAAGGAAATTGTTTACATTTTGATTTGCCCTTATTTCAGGTTTAAATCTATTAGAGATTACTAAGAATCCTTATTAAATAGAAATTTATTATTGTTTTTGGAGATGAAAACCCTATTCCATTAAAATTAGGGTTCAGAACTTTCTATATATATGTTATGTTTTCAGCAATAAAGGAATAAGCTTAATTAATTAACTTTTGAAGTGTGCGTGATTCATAGGCATTTAGGAGTTATTCCTGAACTCTAAAAGTGAGTTTTAAACCTATTGGTGTGATTCCCAGTACTTGATAAGAATTCTAGGAATGATTCCGTAGAGAAATCCTTTTTTCCAATTCCTTTTTATAATTTCCACCCTAAATTCAAAGTTCCAGCAGCCTAGGAGCTTTATTAAATAGTAAGTATAGGGAATGAATAAAATTAGTGTCTACATATTTCCACAAATATTAGGCACAGCACAGTATAGGGAATGAATAAAATTAGTGTCTACAAAAATTAAGGAGTCGCTTTGCAAAATGAAATTGATTGTAGAAGGAACACATACCATCTCGTTTGGAAAAATCACCACCCTGCAAGATAGCATAAGCAATTAGTCCACTAATAATTGAGACATCAGATGCTTGAAATCAGGTTACACATGCTAAAGCATAGTGAGGTGTGAGGATTAACGACTTAGTAAGTACAACCTTAAAACTACATCATAAGAAAAGCAGTCGTGATCATCAGCCCTGTATCCTACAGCATAAACAAGGGTAACCGACTAAAAGACCGACCACTTCTAAGTGACAACAAGAAAACTATGCTTGGAAAAAATCTCAGGGGTATAAATGCAAGAAAAAAAAATTGCAATTAGCACATTTACAAACCTGGGCCATGGAACCTTTAATAATGCGATGGAAGAAAGACCCCTTGTAGTGCATTGGCTTTCCAGTTTTTGGACCAATTCCCTTCTCCCCTAAAGAATCACAAAATTGATTAAAAAAAGAAGCTGGATGATCATGACTTGACTTCCTAAACACAATACATGAATATGCTTAATTCATGATGCTGAAAATCTTTCAAGAGGAAGACATAAGAAAAGCAGGATAGATTAAAATGCATTGCAAGTCAAGTAAGCAGACACATACCTGTACAAAGTGCACGAAAATTTTCGGCAGTCTTAGGAGCAATGTCAAAGAAAAGCTGCAGAATTATACATAAATGATAAATAAATTGGTTGGAACAATTACGCACTAGGTTCATATAACCCAAAATACCAATATGCATAGAAGAGAGAAGATACCTCAAAAACCATTCTTTCATAAGGATCACCATCAATGGAAACATCCAAGAAAACTAGAGGATTCTTCTTCTTGGCCATATTTATATCAAGTACAGCTCAACACCGCATAACAAAAGACCTGGCAAGCAAATAATATTTTAACAAGCAACCAAAAGCAAGTAGGACTTGTGCCATGAACAACAAGCATTTAACTTTAACAATAGTCAAATAACAGGACCCAGACAGTTTTTTTAAAAAAAAAACAACTGCTACAATACAACACAGTAGTTTCCCCACGAAGATTGTAAGTCAAAAAAAACCCAAATGGAAACACGATAATTAGATCTATGAAACTGACATACGAATCCAGGCGACCCCAGGAAAAACACTTAAAAGCCTAGCAAGATTGGCGGAAACCCTAAATCACAAAATCCAGTAAATTTCAAAATCTAGAAAAATAAGATCAGCATAACAACCGAGTAGGAGGATCTGTTGATGCTAGAACATATACTGAATGAAATGAAAATTCATGAAAGAACGAAAATCACAATAAGAACTAAAATTTTAATGATAAAAGAAGCAAATATAGAACGGAGGGCACACAAAATAAAAATATTAAGAAAAAAGAAATGAAAGACGGTGAGAGAAAACCCGGCTAGGGTTCACCTGAGCTGAGAAACGCTGAGCCACAGAAATGCCAACTCTCAAACGTAAGGTACGACTGAAAACCTAGCAGGCATATAGTCCCTTGGTTCTTTCTGGTGATGCTACCAAATTACTTGATTGCCCCCGCTTCTGTTCCATTTTATCGTGCCCACTATGTATCTGTGGTTTGAGCCCAATCCACAGATGGCATCGAGCTCGGACGCTTTACAATTTGTTTCCAAGGCATGGATTTATGCTTCCAAATCTTTTCTAGATTCATAAAATATTTAATTAAATATTCAAAATCTTAAAAATTGTATAATTCAATTTAAAATATTATCTCAATTAATATTTTATTGATATGATTAACAAAATAACGTAAATACTAATCTTCAAAAGAATTATGTGACATTTCCTTTTAACATAATGTTTGAACCAACAATGTATTTGTTATAAAGGCTCAAAAACTATGTTTATAAAGAGAAGGTATCATGTAATCCGTCTAAATGTCAGTCTTTAGGTTACTCCATTAACAATATTAGCATGATATTAACAAAATTAAATTTTTAAAACGAGCTTTTTAATTTTTAAATATTTATACGTTAAATTAAAAACTTTTAAAAATTAGATACTATGATAAGAAATTTTTAAAAAGTTAGGCACTTTTTTCTATGGCCATGGCATATCGTAGGAGTACTATGTTAATAAATCTACTCATAAAAAGTGTTTTAGGTAATTCATTTTCTTGAATTTATGAATTCAAGTCAAACATCCGTGTGATATAAGGAGTAAATATTAAATTTTATGTAGAACAAATTCGATCGTTTGAAGGAAAATGAATGTATACCTCTATCACGAGTTCTTAAAGAGTTCAAGAATTCGATATAAGTAGTTAATAATAAATTAGATGTAAAGCAACATGAGTTTGTACTTTTAGAATATAGTCTTGAAAGAGTTCAAGATAATCAAATCTAGGTGTTAAATGCTCTTTTTAAAAAAATCCTCTCTTACGATTTGAACAACTCCTTGTAAGACAAAATTTGTATTAATTTTTTTATTATGATAAATTCTTTTAAGAGAATAATTTTGTTTTCTTTTTGGAAACGTATGAGTGTTTGAAGTACTATGCTATTAGCAATATATTTTTAAAGCTAAAGAAAAATTTTACTAAGATAAAAGATAAGAGCTATTTAAAATATATGTCATGCTATTGGGATATAAGAGTATATTATTGACATGAATTTAGCATGAGTACTCGTTATATTTTGTCGTAAACTAATTTTTACAAAATGTTTGTATTCTAAAACTTTTAGAATCGAAGGTAATTACTTATTTAATATTAATATAAAATTTTCAAGTTTTATATAATATAAAATAAATAAATTCGTATGTAATTATCATTAAATATAACGTACAAAAGTAATAATTAATTGATTAATATATTAACATCTATACAAACTACAATGTTGTGCGTATAAGTTTACTATGATAATGTTGACAAATTCAATTTTAGATTTATTGGTCTAATGACAAGCATAAAAACTAGAAAGGTTATTAAACTTGCTTGTCTTTTTATTATAAGTCAAATATTATAAAATATTCTTATTGTTCTAATTACTTCTTAATTCAACTTTTAGTGTTTCACCCATCACTCTAATTAATTAACATTATAAGCTAAATATGAAGTCACGTTTACCTTATTTTATGCAATTGAAAACTAGATATAAAATTCCAATAATTTTATAATATAGTCCTCATATCAATGCTTTAAGTAATTTTATATTTTAGTTACATTCCAAAGATTTAATGGTAAAAAGATAAAGTTTGTAATTAAGAAATATTTTATTTCTTTGATTTTTACTCCATAGATTCTAAGATCAATATTTGTAGATAGTTCAAATATTTTGATTAGAATAATGTAAGCAATTTTTTTTTTTTTAGTTTTGTATGTAAAGGAAAGAACCTTGATCATTAAAAAGATAATTTAAGATAAGTAAGACAAAACTCTTCTAACTTACTAAATTTCAAATTTTTAAGGTAAAAATTTTGTAGAAGTTATTACTGCCTAAGATAAATTTTAAATATAAAAGCCAAATTAGCTTAATATTAAAAATTACTAGAAATTGAAATTTTTATTTCTAATTTTTTAAGTTTTTCTATTTAACAATAAAGGTTATTATGTTTATTAAGAGATTAAGAACATATTTGTGAATTGCATTAAATATATCTGACATGAAATTGTATCAATAACCTTTTTTTGGAAAAATTGAATTAAATTAAACCATAAAAGGTAATCAAAGAGAACTAGTATCAGTACAAACAACTTGCAAATTATAAGAGAGATAAAGTAACTAGAAGCTTACAACCAAATAATTATAAGCATAAGAGTTACAATTAGAAGAATGTGTTACACTCTCGAAGTAGCACTGAGAAATTATAGGTGCAACTCCCTGTGCATATGGATTTTAATGTGAGATCTTATTAGTTGCATTAGGTTATGTTTGGTTGGATGTAATATTTTTAATTAAATGGAATGAAATGATTTACAATAGAATGGAATGTAAATAGATGTAATATTTGAAATTTGTTATTTAGAAGGGATGGAAGGGTTCATAATGTAATATAGTAAAATATTATTTGGAAGAAGGGTTTATAATGTAATATAATGAAAAGTTTTCTATTATTTTACATTATATCCTAAACTACCTAAATAAGAGATTTTCCATTTTTACTATTTAGGATAGAATGGGATGTAATTTGAAACCCTCATCTTCCATCTAATTCCATTCATTTCATTATAAACCCTCCTTCTAAACGATGAAATAATATTCCATTCTATTCCATTCCATTAATAAACCCCCAACCAAACATAGCCTTATAGATGTGTTGAAATGCTCAATGGAAAGGCATTTGTCATGAAATATTTAGTTTTTTCGTTCATCCCATACAGTTGTAGCCATGGAAGATAGAGAAATTCAAAAACATCATTTGATGTTTTTGTTTTGGAATCTCATATTAGTTCACCACAGCTTAATCTAGTTGAAGTCCTTTGGAAATTCACTAATCGGGCATTTCTACATCAATGCTTTCCAAGTATCAAAGACATAATTGCACTTAAAGAAGAGATGATCTGAAGTCTCCTTAACTCTTCTACAGAGAGTACACCAATTAGTAAGATGTGAAAATCTTACAATTTTGTCAATAGTAGGTAGCTTGTTTAACATAGCAAGTCAAAGAGTTATAGATGCTTGAGGTTGTTGATGACTAAACTAGACTATATTTGTCCAAGGCAGGATTGGCAAGTTGCTATTAATCACTTGTCTGCAAGATAGATTAGTGAAAACACCATTTGTAGTGTTTTTTCACATCATGATATCATTATCTGAGTTAATACAAGTTTTGAAGATTTCAGTCTTTAGAGGAGTTGGAAATGGAGCAAGCCTAATTAGATCTTTTATTGTAAGAGCTTGAGCCACTGTATCTTGTTGATGTATAAGGGGTCTTAAAGTAGCAACTTCCTCCAATCCCTGCAAAAGACCTACTAATAACTAATTATCAAGGCAAAAGCGGGTGGTTTCCCCATTTCCAATGAGGTGGATGAAATAAGGTTTCATTTTTTCCCCTCAGCTTAAGAATAGCTTTCAGGGTGGTAGAGGATATATTATACGAGTTAAAACTCCTCAAGTTCTTGTTTTTAGTGAAGTAGATGTGGATCTATATATGCTACAGTGCTTGCTTATCAGTGAGGAGCCTCTATAGCCTTTTAGAAGTAAAACAAAGCTGACTGATTTAAGAGAGATTATACTAAGACCACCTTGGCTTTTAGGTAAACAAACATCCCCCATCTCATCTTAACTTTGCAAGGATTTCCCTTACACCTAGTCTATAAAAAATATTAAAAATTATGTCAATTGTTTTAGTAACTTTCATAACCAAAGTAATATGAGCTGCTTACTAAACACTGATAGAGTTCAATATGGATACCATATGTTATGCCCTACCAATAGTAGAGAATTTCCTAAAACTCCAAACAGCAATTATGAGATTGATCTTATTAATTAAGTAGGCATAATCTATAGGTTTAAGTTTAGAACCCAAAATAGGAAGCCAAGATATAGCAGTGGTAGTTGTTATATTATTAAAACCTATAATAGAAACCAAAGTAGATTCTAGATTAAAAGCTTTATGGGACAAGTCCAAACATCCTACTAACATTTTAAAAGCTTTCATTAGAGATAATGCAGAAGTAGGATAAGCTTGGCAAGTAAAATAAGATCATCAATAAAACATATATGAGATAAATTGACCCTTCTATATTTAGGGGATATTTGAAAGCCCTTAGTACTCTACAAACCCTATGGAATAGTCTACTGAAGACCTCCACCACCAAATCAAAAAGGTAAGGTGATATATGATCCCTCTTCTAAATCCTTTACAACTTCTAAGAATGTTTGTGGGTTGACCTTTAAAAAGGATGTTGTAGGAACGTGAAGAGATACATTGAGTGATCCATTGGATAAATATCCTAGGGAAATTCATGGCAACTAGAATGTTAGTGATGAAGCCCCAATCCACATAATGATAAGTCTTTTTTAGATCAAACTTTATGTAGCAATTGGCCCTACCATTCCTCTTTTCATAGGTTTTGATTAGCTCCTAGAGAATCAATAAATTATCTCCAATAGCCCTACCAAGGATTTAGCCACAATGTGATTCTCCAAAGTGATTAGGAAGCACCTTTCTTAACCTCTGAGCTAGAATTTTATAGAAAAATTTATATATGGAATTGTAAGAGATGGAGTAAAAATCTAAAAAGTGATTGAGTTCTCCACTCTTAATAACAAGAGTAATAAAAGTTTTATTAATCTTTGTTAATAAGGATCCATTATTAAAAAATTCCTAAACAACATCTAACACTAAATTCCTTGTGAGGAGCCAAGTCTTTATAAAAAGATTCACATTGAGACCATCTAAAATAGGGGCTTTGTATGGATGTAAAGATTTCAGTGTTTCCTTAATCTCCTTAATGGTAACAGGTTGAGAAAGGAATTTAGCCTCATGAGAAGATAGACAATCTTGTAGAATTTGTTTGAGTAGGGTTATAGAAGAATGAGAACTATAAGGCTTATTCAATAGTTCAGAAAATAGTTAAAAAGCCTCATTAACCAATTCAACTTATGAATTCAACTGAGAGTTATTGAACTCTAGTTATACAATTCTATTAGAGATTCTTTTAGCAATGATGGATCTATAGAAGAAAGAGGTATTTCTATACACATTCTTTAACCATTCTAGTATTGATCTCTACTTCATCAAGGAAAAATCATACCAAAGGGCTTTAAAATAATCGTGGAGAGCATCTTTCTTCATTTCCTGCAGCTGACTAGATGCAGGATTATTGTAAAATTGGTTTTGAATATTATCTAAGTGACATTTAGTAGTGTTTGACAGATGGTTTGGGTTGTCAATATTGTCTTTAAAAAGAATTTTCATTTCTAGTCTAATAAGGCCCATTTTCCTGTAAAAGATGTACTTGTTATTTTTTGCCCTATAGACAATCAATTAGTTTTAGTTTAGTGAAAAAATAATTTAAAGGCATTCTTATCTTATACATGTTTGATGTCTATTATAAAGTCCACGGTATAATTATACATTACAAATAAAATTATAATGAGATTATAATTTTGATATTTATCTTGCATTTATATATTATCCCTAAATTGTTCTTAGTCATTGTTCTATTAAGACTAGACATTAATAGAACATAAAAAGACTAGCAAACATTATGTTTTTCCTTATGAAAGAAGTAGTTAATCTCATAGGCAAAAGAATGGAGATACTTAAACAAATGTGTGCATACTTATTAAAGAACAAGTTCACTGGATTGACGTTGATATGTGCTTAATTGTTGATATTTTTAATTATTTACACTTAGCGATTAATGATACAAAAATGCTTAAGATACTCACTTTAATTCTTATTTGATTTTAGGTACAATTTGGAAGCAAAGAAATTAAAGTGAGTCAAAAGTACCCAATTTCAGACATTTTCCGAAGATCAATTCTTGCTTGTCTTCATGGAGTGAGAAAAAGAAAATTAAAAGATGAAAAATGGAAGACAAAGAAAGAAAGAAAATCTCAAAGCAAGGAATTGAAAAAAAAAATAACAGCGTTAAAACGCTGCGTCACACAAGCAGCAGCAGCGTTGCAACACTGCGTACGCACGCTGCGTACAACCCAACGTTGCAACGCAGCGTTGCACACACGCTGCGTTGATACGCAGCATGTAACGCTGCGTTGATGCGCAGCGTTGTGCAAAGGAGGTAGCAAAGGGTTTTAACGTGGGAAGTTTTTAATGGTCTTGTCACAGGCACAGTAGCGGCGAAACAAGGGAATAAAACGAGAAGCTATAGTGCCGATAGGCACAGTGGACGGGAGAAGCTGAAGCATTAACGCAGAACGCAACACGCAGGAAGTCCAACGCACAGTGGACTCAACAAGCTTCAGAAAGAAAACAGTGAAAGCTGCAGCAGTGAGCATTTAATTGGGTTTTTGGTTAGGGATTAAGATCAGGGCTGAAGCATTTTTTTGGGTAAAATCCATGAAGAGTTGAATGTCCCGACGCCGGTTCGGAGGTAATATCGACGCCGACGACCCTGGTTAAGTATTATTTTAATTAGTTTGTTGTTTCTTTCTCTCATTAGGAATTGATTGTGTTATCCTGTTTTAATTGACTTGGGTTTCGTATATGGATAATCCGATTTTCGTTATTATTCGGCTATTTGTGTATGAACCCATCGGGTATTTTTAATTGATGATTTTAATGTGTTCATTGAGTCGTTAATTTTAAACCCATTGCTAGAATTTCGATGTAATCCGTAATTGTTATGTTGAAATTCATTTGTAGCGACTAA
>JANSVB020000458.1:3133411-3144020 GCA_025504935.2 Erythroxylum haughtii
GTCATGAATGCATGTACCTATCAGTGCATGTGCCAAATGACTCAATCCTCTACAATTAGAGGCCAAATAAATGTTCAATCGATATTATGCGGTAAAATCCTATCCCGTCCCAATTTACCAATATAACCTTCCCATCAGTGACGGGATGTTACATGGAAGCAGTACTAATGACTGCCAGTCTCGCAACAGTAGAGTAGAAACAAAGGATAGCAAGGAAGGGGGACGACCAGTGTTCTCTTCCAAACTAGCTAAACTGGAATTTCCAAAGTACTCAGGTGTAGACCCGACCAAATGGTTCACTCGAGTGGATCAATTCTTTGAGTACTAAGGCACTTTAGCATAAGAGAAAGTGTTATTAACCTCTTTTCATCTAGAAGGTGAAGCCAATCAGTGGTGGCAATGGTTGCAAAGGGCTTACTAAGAGGATAGGAAGGACGTTATATGGAATATTTTTGTTGAGAAGCTATAGTCACAATTTAGTCCTACAGATTGTGAGGACTTTGATGAATCCTTATCCAAAATAACACAAACAAGTTCCTTATGAGACTATCAATGGGAGTTTGAGAGGTTAGGTAATAGAGTGCAAGGATGAACTCAAAAGGCTTTCGTAGGCACATTCATGGAGGGGGCCTAAAATATGACATTGCTGATGGTATTTGGATGTTCAAACCTAAATCATTAAAGGACATTATTAGCTTGGCTCACATGCGGGATAAGCAACTAGCTCAACAAAAGAAATTAGCACGGTCTTTTATTCCATAGGTTGATTCTGTCCCAACTAAGAGCACAATGTATCCTCAATGAAGCGACTCACCTAGGATGAGATGTAGAAAAAGTGGGCTCAGGGGCTTTGTTTTAATTGTGATAAAAAATTTACCCCAGGTCACCGATATGAAGGGGTAAAACTTCTACTGTTAGAAGGCAACACTGAATGTCCACAAGACGATGAAATTCAAGGGCCACCAGATTTTCATCCAAAGATATTGTTTCATGCACTCTCAGGATGGACAACTTACAAAACAATACGGGTGATGGCAACGATCGGTCATTATAAGGTAGTAGTCTTAATTGATAGTGGTTCTACTCATAATTTTATTAGTGAAAGGGTGGCCAATATATTACAATTACTAGTAGTTCTAACTGAAACTTTTGATGTCAAAGTAGCAAATGGGATATCATTAAAATGCCTAGGACTGTTCAACAATGTCTGGATTTCCAAGGTATTCCTTTTGTCCTCACTTTGTATGCTTTACTGTTAATCGAGTTGGACGTGGTCTTAGGAATCCATTGGTTGGCATAACTGGCAACGGTGGCATGTAATTGGAAGCAATTGACCATGGAATTTCAATGGAACAACCAAACTCAAAAATTGCAAGGGCTGAACACACAACTCATTCAATCCACATCCATGCAAGATATTTCCAAGGATGCACGGCAAGGGAGCTCCATGTTTGCTATTTGCCTTCAATCCACAGTCGAGTCTACAGATGCCCATCCCGAGATGAAACCATTATTATAGCAATATCAAGACTTGTTCCAAGAACCTTCGCAGCTCCCTCCCATTAGAGAAGTAGACCATCACTTCAACTTAAAGGAAGGCACTGAACCCATCAATGTGAGACCATACAGTCCCTTTTTGTCTCTTGTTTTATTGGTCAAGAAAAAAGAGGGATCATGGCACTTTTGCACCGATTATAAAGTACTTAATGCTATAACAATCAAAGATCGTTTCTGAATTCTTACAGTTGATGACATGCTTGATGAAGTCCATGGAGCTACGTATTTCATCAAACTTGACTTAAGGGCAGGATACCATCAGGTATGAGTTCATCTCGCAGACATTCCTAAAACTGCCTTTCGTACTCATAATGGTCATTATGAATACTTAGTCATGCCTTTTGGCCTTTGTAATGCTCAATCTACCTTTCAAGCAATCATGAATTCCATCTTTTGCCCTTACCTTTGAAACTTTATACTCGTCTTCTTTGATGACATATTAATTTATAGCCCCAATTGGACCATGCATCTTGAACATGTTCAACAAGCTTTTGAAATATTAAGGCAACATCAGTTTTTTGTCAAACTCACTAAATGTGCCTTCTATCTCTAAGAGTTAGAATACTTATGGCATATTGTCACTCCTCAAGGCAAGATGGATCAAGGAAAAATTAAAACCATGTTGAATTGGCCTAGGCCTACTAATGTCTCTGAGTTGCATGGATTTTTAGGACTCACAGGTTATTACCGGAAATTTTTCCACAACTATGGCCTCATCGCACGTCCTCTCACAATCCTTCTAAAAAAGGGACAATTAGTCTAGACAGATGAAGCAAAGAATGTTTTTTAGGAGCTCAAGATAGCTATAACGATTGCACCAACACTTGCAATGCCAAATTTCAATGACCCATTCATCATTGAATCAGATGAATCAAGGGATGGCATAGGTGTAGTTTTGACTCAACAAAGGAAGCCTCTTGCATTCATGAGTCAGGCCTTGGGCATCGCCAAACGTTCATGGTCAGTCTATACAAAATAAATGCTAGCAATTCTTCATTCAAGTTGGACATGGAGACTATATTTGCTAGGCTAGATATTTTATATCCACACTGATCATCGCAACCTTAAGCACTTATTGGAGCAGCGTATTATTTTTTCCTGAGGAACAAAAATGGGTGTCTAAATTGCTTGGCCATGATTATGAGATTCAATATAGGCTAGATCGGGACAACAATATAACTAATGCACTATCGAGGGTGGCGAGAAGTACTAGCCTTAAAGCCTTGTTTGTGTCTAAAACACAACTATGGGATATAATCAAAACAAAAGCTAATCACAGACCTTACTTGAAGATGATTAGCAAAAAAGCAACTAACAGCCCAAGAAATCCTTATAGCTGGCACAATGGGTTAGTGTGTTACAAACAACGAGTGGCGGTGCCTCCTCAATCTAGTGTCATCCAAAAACTCTTACGGGAATTCCATGATTCACGTTTTGGGGAGCATTTAGGAGCATTAAGAACATACAAGAGGTTAGCACAACAATTTTATTGGCCATTCAGGTACTAAATACTGAAGAATTATATTGTTTCTTGTGAAGTATGTCAGCGCACTAAGAGTGAGACTTTGTCACCAGTTGGGCTTTTACATCCACTTTCTATACCATGCCAAATTTGGGATGACATCATAATGGACTTTATTGATGATCTACCACCTTCAAATGGTAAGAATACAATTTTGGTCGTGGTTGACAGGTTTAGAAAATTAGTGCATTTCATGGCTCTTGCACATCTATATACAGCAAAATTGGTGGCTAAACAGTTCATTAAAGAAGTGGTGAAACTTCATGGCATGCCTAGGTCCATCCTTAATGATCGCGACCCAATTTTCATCAGTCGTTTCTGGTAGCAATTCTTCAAATTGTCAGGCACTCAACTGAAGATGAGATCATCTTACCATCCACAAACAGATGGATAAAAAGAAGTGGTCAACCGTTGCCTTGAATAATACCTTCGTTGTTTTGCATATCAACAGCCCCGTAGTGGTCTACCTTCCTTCCATGGGTGGAGTTTTGGTATAATACTACATATTATGTGTCTATAGGAATGACTCCTTTCTAAGCTTTATATCGTAGACCACCACCAACAATTCCACGTTACTAAGACGGAAAGTGCCCAATTAATGAAGTCGACCACAGTCTCATTTCACGGGATGCCATGTTACGACAATTGAAATCAAATTTACATGCGATAAGCAATCGCATGAAACAGCTAGCAAACTCCAAACGGTGGGACATTGAATTCCAAATTGGTGACTTTGTATTTCTAAAACTTCATCCCCACCGACAACAATCGACGTTTAAAAAAGCTTATCAGAAGCTTGCCAGCAGGTTTTCTGGACCTTACTAGATTGAATAATGAATTGAAAAAGTGGCTTATAAGCTCAAATTACCACAAGACTGTCGCATTCAACTGGTATTTCATGTCTCTCTTTTAAAAGAAGAAATTGGGAAAAACAGTTGCTGCCAGTGTAGAGTTACCACCCATGGCTACAGATGGTGATTTAATCATAGAACTAGAAATGATTTTGGATAACCATTCGGTCAAGAAAGGATCTAAGTTCACTGCACAAAGTCTGGTTAAATGGAAAATTTTACCAGTGGACGATGAAACATAGGAATACTCACAAGAGCTATAAGACAAATTCATCAACCTCAACCTTGAAGACAAGGTTACTATTGGAGGAGGCGGTATTGATCAGCCAAGAAGATCCCAAAGAATGCCCATGAAGAATCCCAAATATTTTGACTAACATTTTGGTTTGGCATGCATGATTTACATGAGTTTTTCCATGAAAGGCAGTACAGTACAGACAACATGATGGAGATTATGGATCTAAGCAGTTGTTATTTTATCGCTAGTTGCTTGCTTAAGGATAGGAGTTGTTGTTATTTTAAGAAGACTTGCAGATGTGATCCTATCTCGTAGAGACGTTACCTAAGAAGTAGGAAAGTAGTTGAGTTTCTTGTGTATTTAAATCTCTATTTAATCACCCATGAAGGCAAGCTTATTTCAAACTAAACTTACTGGTTTATTCTCACCATAAGCAGAATACTATTTTCCATTAAAGAATTGATTTAGCTTGATTGGTCCTAACACTTTTTGAAAGTACTTTAGGCAGATTTTCCAAAAACTAAAAACTATAAATCGTTAGAACTATATAACTCGTGTAGCACATAAACTAACTTAGGCAGAATCCGCCCTTACTACTTAATACAAACAATTGATTGGTGCACATATCTTCAACATAGTTGTTAGTATAAATGCTAGTGCCTTTATTATTACCCATATGTTAAACACAATCAATAATTTCTTGAAGAGCATCATTAGTTAGACAAATGGTGATCTCCCAAGCTAATAAAAGCCCATTATCATATACCATATTTCCTAAAAATTAAATTAAATAATCTTCAAATTAAAATATGGATACCTATTTTTAATTCAATTTTCTTACTAAATTAAATGTAACAAACAATTTGACCTGTCTATTTCATAAAAAGATTGTAATTGACAAAATTGTCCTACATATATAAAAAGAGAAATGACAAGGGCAATTCATAATCCTTGTTTTCTTTACTTTCTTACCAAGTAGTCGGACAATCCCCAGATTAAAATAGTGTTCTTGGTCTTACATTCAGAAGGAACAAATCAAAACAACACTTGTTGTTTTCTTTTCTAGTAGGCTATGGCATGCATGTAGCATAGAGTACAAATTATTCTCATAGTATCGTCCACCAGAACTAGAGTCCTTGAGAGCATAAAAGCTGAAGAAGTTAAAAGCAGCGTGCAACTTAGAGAAGCCGGCTCTTCCTGTTGGAAAATTACATCACAAAGGTTTGCCATATAACGCAAGAGGGAATTATAGTGAACTATCTCATTTATACAAGTCAATGGATATGGCTGAGGGTACCACCAAAGCACTCATTTTATTGCTCTTTATTTCTCTTCACTGTGTCCGAATGCCAAATCACAACTAAGAGTAAGTATTCATTAATTTCTTCATTCTCTTTCTCACACAGCATTACTTGATAAACAAATACGTTTAATAATAGATACTGATGTGAAAATTGGGGACTTTTACGTACAGAGAAGAAAGCACCCTGCACTGTGACTCTGCGTTGATGGAGTCTCCTTATCGGCCAATGGCTTTGCGGTGGGGGTGCGAGAACTAACTAAGCAATGGAAGCCTTAAGTTTGAGGAAGAAAAATCATGAATAAGTGAGGTTGGTTTAATCTCGGTGTAGGTTAATTATCAGTCCACATATATGCATAAAGGAAAGCTATTATACATCAATCTACATCCTGTTTTATATTTTTATTTAATATTTTGATAAAAATTAAAAAAATATTATATATATATATATATATATTCAATTATTAAGGAAAATTCAGTTATATTCAATTGTTTCAAATTTCTATTCAAATTGTAATCATTTAACATAAAATTAATCTCTTTATAAAATTACTTCAATGTTAACATGTTATTTAATATTATAAAACCAAGATAAAGCATTAGATTTACTAATTTAATATAAATTCTTTATAATAATTTATAGATGACAACTGTCAATAAAATATAAATAAAAGTTCATATATTAAATTATTATTATTATTATTATTATTAGTAGCAGCAGCAGTAAAAATAATAATTTCACCATATACAATGAAAATAAAATAAAAAATAAAAAATACTGAGTTTGAATGCTTCCTTTGTATCGGGACTATTGAGTGTACACGATCTAGAAAGTATTGTTTGTACTTTTTCCTAATCCTTAAAGAAATTTGATAATTTTGGGAGTTTTCTTATAGTTTATGTATATATGTAAGTGTTTCCGAGTTTTCCGTTGTGAATTATGCTTCTACTTGACCTACTAATATTTGGTAACGATAGATAAAGCATTTGTTAATTATAAAGTAAGCTCTAAAAACAAGACTAATTTTGATACATGATAATAATGAAATGGAAAAGAGTAGAAAATTTAGACATAACTAATAGATGTTAGGATCTTTCATGTTTGATTATGTACATAAACAAGATAATTTTAATATGTGATAATGGATAAACTTTCATCTATCACCCTTTTCAAATTCTACAAACTGAACTTAAACTATAGATCAATGCTAAGTCGTGGCTAAGGTATAGGAATGTAAGATGAATTGAGTTTAACTAAAATTTAATTTAAAATTAATTTTTAGACCCATATTTCGAAATGGGCTTAATTTAAAACCCTAAATTCAATGCATTATAAAAATTTAAAATTTGAAAATTTTAAGAATTAATTTAATATAATTGCAACAAACTAATATTAGTTTATGTCTTAGCATATAAAATCCCATAAATTTGAATAAAAATAATTAATTATTTATCAAGTAAAGAAATCATAAACTTGTTCTAAAATAAGAAAATAATCCCTTACAAGATCCACAATAAGCTGAGCTAAAGTTCTTCCGTATTATTATCTTTTATTATTGAAAAAAGAATCGTCATTTTTCCCTATAAAAATAATTAAAGTATAATGAGAAATTTAATAAATATAAAAAAAATCATAATTATTTATATGAAATAAATTACTTACAACAAGTTCTTTTTCAATCATCTAACTTTTAAGATTCTATTATATTTGATTTGAGTGAACTTCATGATGGACTTACCATTTTTCAGCCAAACTAAATGTAAATTCTAAAGGCATGGTAGAAATATAAATAGTCAAAAGATTTTTGGCCATATACCCAAAATAGAAAGTATTTTAAAAGTCATATTCTAGTATTCTAATAATATCAATGTCAATATACTCTATCAAATAAATATTTAATTCAAATTGCTGAGTTAAGATAGATCATTGACTTTAAATACTCTTTGTATTAAAATTCTTGAGAATTCTCATTTCTCTTACTATTTTTCAACTAGAAGAAGATTCAACAGTTTGTGATATTATCTTCTCTACTAAATTTGTAAAACTCAAGTTTCATGAGTAAGGCCTTCTTAACGTATTCAATAAAATTAGATGTAGTAGAATTATTTTAAATTATACAGTAGCAAAAGTGATATAAGCTAAATTACAATGAGAGCCCAAAATCCTCTATATCAGTTAAGGACAAAGTTGTATACTATTGAATCTTTCTAGGATCTACGTATCAGCGAAACTTTTACTGGATTGTTGTTGTTGTTATATAATGAGAATCCAAAAGAATAGTACATAATATGAACAAAGAGTACTCTAATCAATACTCATCAAATTTCTTCTACATCTTATAAATCATATCATCCATAAATAGAGAAGGAATTTTTGAATTATCCTTGAAATGTTTTTGAACTTTTAATATATATTTAAACATTTAATGTTAGATATTTTGAACACAAAAAAAATATCACATTATAAAATACTTTCAACAACTTGTGAAGAACTTTTACTTAATACCATTCCTCAACTTTAAATGAAATATTAAAGAACTTTTTATCTAATTTTGCCTAATTAATCAAAACATGGTTGTAATATAGATCATGATCAATCATAATATAAGTAGCCACTTTATATCAATCCTTAATTTTGTCATCATTTTCAAATAAAAATTTAGAAGTCATCTTAAAGAACTTCTTAAATTTTGGAATAGGCTTATTAAAATACTTAATTCCATTTCGAACTCTTAGAAAAAAATTTATCAATCATTTTTAATCGTGCTTCTATGATAATATTCATGTGACATGTAGTAAGGCTCATCATATATCTAAATGCAAATAGTTCAAGGAATATGAATCAGTAATCATCATACTAAATACCCTACATAATTCAAGATGATCATATTAAGTTTCATTTTTGTGAACATACTTCCTTGGCGGGGTACTTAACACATTAGCTATAACATTTCATAGCTCGATATAAATACCGCCCAGTATCCATCATTTATTACTATGATTACTAGGATATTTAATCCTAATCACTTCCCCAATTTTGAGTTTCTTCTTATATAGTTATAATGGTCCATAGTTGCAAGATGTAACTTATGTAGGGGGCGGGGAGGTAGTGGTCCCCTTGGACATAGTCCTTTTAAACAGTGTTCATTTATTCCTCTATGGTTTGGAACTAAATTTGAAAGTCATATTTTGACCATAAATTTTCAAAATGCCCTTAGTACCTTAGGAATGATAATTGCTTTTCCTTGTGTGTTAAGAATTGAATTGAGTTAAAATCAGTTTCTATCATTTCTATTCCTTTTACTTTTGAAATATGTACATTGGAATCACTGAAATATTTGTTTGGTTATGATTTTTAATAATTTTAATCCATATTAACTTATATCATTTTACTTTTCATTGGATTTTTTTTCTAAATGAAGAAGTAAATGAGAAGTACCAGTTATAAGTGGAGTAGAAAATTCTTTTTACAATAACTGCATTGCACTTTTAGATTTTCTTGTTCCGTTCTTAGTTATAAAGTTTAAACAACAATTTTTATTTTGTTTCTGACTAATTTATCTTTATTTCTTTATAAAAATCATCAGATGGTAGACCATAACTTGTTATTATAGTTTATTTTGTTATTTTGTTTCTGACAACTAATAAGTTTTATATAATAAAAATAAACTTCCTATATCTGTCAGTGAGATGGAATTATTTTGATGATGAATTCATAAAAACATAACTTCAGTTATTTGTCTCCTTTTGTTTTTTTTTTTTTTTGAAAAGATTACAAAAATTGACATTACATTACATGTATATTTCATTGTTATTTTTATGTGATTTTTTAGACTCTCTAATTATTTACCTTTTATTTCTGGTAAGTTGTTCTATCTATGAGTACTTTTGACCATATAACATTTCTTTGGGTCAAATTCTATATGAAATAATATTCAATACTAGAAACATATATTATCATCATCCTTATTAATTCAACAATACCAAGTGTTTTCTATCAACCAGCTATCTCACTTTTGCCATAAATCAACCATTAAATAATTTAATCATAGGAGTTTTCATAGATGATAATTCAGAAGACATTTAATCATAGTCATTAATTCTACAATTATATTTAGTTGTTATTGTACATAAAAACAAGAAAGAAGCCCAAACAATTAATTTTACTAAACAATTTTTTTAGTTAAACTACCCAAAATAAAAACGAATATTTTCTCACAACTGCAAGTCATAAACCATATTTTTTTAAAGTTTAAATAGAGATTATCATCATCTTATTTGCTTTTTGGTTTAGAATACTAATATCCTTTAAATGAATATGAATTATAACTTGCAAACAAATTATTTACATAAAGAAAACAAAAGAAATAACATATATAAAAATCTTTACATAGAAAATTTTGTGTCTTTTACTCTATTCCTCTAATAATAATGTCAATAAAAATTGTAAATTGATCTAAATTTATGATATATTTATAGTTCATATTGAACCTTTTTTAATTTTTTTTATAAACCAAATCATACCAATAAAATTTAAACCCAAATCTAATTTATATACTAATTTTTAAAACCCAAGCCCTTTAATTAATCTACGGTTAATTACCAAAAAATCTAAATTTTCTTTAATTTTTTAATTATAACCCTAACTTAAAAAAGGAGAAATAATATGTCCAAACTTTCATTTTTTTTTCAATTCTAGCTTGAACTTTAAAAATAGCAATAAAATATTCAAACTTTTAATTTTTTCAATTCTCGCTCAACGTTAGTGTTTCGGCTAAGTTTGTTGGTGTGACTTGCTACGTGTTTTATAAATCTTAATTATTAATATATGTCATCTAACATTAACACAACAAATAAAGATTAATGAAACGACGTTGTTATTTAAAAATGACCTAAATCAAATTACACAACTCCGACGACCTTATGCTTTGATTTCAATTTTTTTCTTTTATTTTCAGTTTGTTCTCTCGACTCTTTCACCTTTCGATTTTCAGATTACGCAGTCTCAATGCCCTCACACTAAAAGCATCAAGAGAATGAATTAGAAATGAAGAGCTTACTAGTACAGTACGCTTAAATGTGAGAGTAGTTTGGAGCATAAAAAGAATAAACAGAAAATAAAAGCCTGAGGGTTGAGAGCT